>JAASFZ010000044.1:0-47719 GCA_023334075.1 Globisporangium nunn | reverse complement strand
TGCAGTTCCCTCTGAGAGTATCGATCAAACATTGTCGAGCTGGTGGAGTATGTCAACCACTCACTCGAGACTGGGAGATTGATTTAGCTGGAAGAATGAATGGATCGTTGAACAAGCGCCTATGAGCGGATGTAGTCGATGATGTCTCAGTTCATACTTTGGTCGGAGGAACTGCAATGCTGTCATCACGATACGTTGCCGAGTTGGTATTTGTCTTGGGGTCAGAGAAGACTCGAGTGATTGAAGTGCAAAATCCACGACGATGAAGTTCCAGTTCGTCAATGCAGAAGTGGTGACCGACAGTGTGCTTGTTAAGGCACACACTTCAGACCACCATAGACATCGAAGGAAATTGACCAGCTCTAGCACCGACCAACTGGTTGCTGTGTGTAGAAACAATGGACTGGGAAGTTCGACTTTAGGCCTAAGTACATGCACTAACAACTCCTTGCGCACGCTGTTGCTACTAGCTACCGGTACGAAAGTTGCGAATGTGCGTGATCGGATATCGAGCGTCGCCCGATTTTGAAACTTTCCGCCTTTTCCGGATGAAGTACGTTAGCCTGCTCTTGTCACTCCGGTGATTCGGCATGTGCATCATATGCGGTGTCGCCAACACCACAAAGTTCTGCTGCGAGCTGTTCGGAGATATCTGGTGGCTGCAGATCTCCGAGGCTGTCGCGCAGAGGCCCATGTGGAGATGTCGACGCAGTTGAAGCTGTCGTCAGGGTCTATACATTCTTACAATTCCAGATCGTCGCGATACTTTTAAAAAATTGTAATTCATCTCGTTTGCAAAAACGAATCTGGTCGAGGTCCAGTTTCCCAGCACCTCTTTCTTCCTTTCTTCCAGTTGCAACAGTAGCAGCACCGCCACCGCCACCGCCACCGCCACCGCCATGACGACAGCACCTGCGCCGCTGCAGAAGAAGAAGCGGCGCAAGGTGAAGCAGATGCAGGGTTTGCTGCTGCTCTCGGCCGCGTCGTCGGCGGCGGCTTCAACCGGCGGCGGCCGCGCACTCTTCGCCGCGCCACCGCGAAAGGTGCTCGTGGCGCTGCAGCCGCAGCAGCAGCAGCTCGCATACTCGGCGCAGGTGGCGTCTCTCGCATTTCTTCATTATGAGATGAGATGAATGAATACTGAGACGCGCGTGCGGCTGCGAGCAGGAGGACCAGGACATGATGCGCCTGCTCGGTCGCATCGACCTGCGGGGTGCGCAGCTCGAGCAGCTGCCCGACGGCTTCGTCGTGCACGAGCGCGCGGGAACCAAGGTCAGTTACTGAGCTTCACGTGTGTGGGAAGCGAAGAAGTGACAGAACTGAGCGCGTTCTCCGACGCGAGCAGAAGGTGAAGCTCCAGGACCGCGACAAGGCCACCACGGACGCGTGGTTCTTCGGCGTCTACGCCGCGATCACCGAGTTCGCGCGCCTGCCGGTACCCGCCAGCGAGTTTGCGGCGGCGCACAAGTTCGCGGCGGTGCTGAGCGCGAGTCTGCATGACGAGGCGATGGGCGAGCAGGTGTGCGCCGACCCATTCGCCAAGCATAGGTGGCGGATAGCCCACGTAAGAGCGAGCTGAACGAATAACTCGGATGGATGCACATTTGCCATTTTTGTCTGGACGCAGGAGTTCGAGCTGTCGTGTCAGCTGCTTCTGCCGGCGCGGCCGATGGAGAAGCCGAGCATCCGGTGGAGAGCATGGAAGACTTTCGCGCAGCTCCAGGCGTTTGACGAGTGCGACGCTGCTGCAGAACTTATGGAGAGAGATGAAGGGAATGGTGGGACGGAAGGAAGAGAGCTGACATTCTCTCTTTTTCGTCTCGCCTTCGCAGCGATCTCCGTCTCGCGTATGGAGGATTTATGAAGAAGCTGCTGTTCCCGCGCGAGCGCAAGCGCGACGCGCTCTTTGGACTGCGCAAAAAGCACAAGCAGGAGATCAAAGAGCAGCAACTCGCTCTGTACATTGAGCAGGTACGCTCGTTGCAATATTTTGTTTGCTGTTTGATAATCAAATACTAACGATTTTGTTGCAGGTGTTCGAGATCCCAGGTGTGTCATCAGATCCAAGCTTCCTTGGCAAAGCGAGGGAGTTCCTGGAGTTCGACTCGTTCTTCGAGATCAAGGTTCGAGCTCAACACTACTTTGCTATTTGCGGAGAACATCACCTGACGGCAACTTCTTGCTGAGCAGGCAGTCGCCGAAGAAGGTGTGGATGAGACCAGCAATCAAGTCGAAGCGGACCCAACACTGCTGGCGATCCAGGCCGAGCAGGCGAGTGACGAGAAAGTGCCGAGCTTTCTGGTCCCGGAGACTCAGAGCAGCAACGAGCATCAATCCGTGCACTCGCAGGTTTCTCGGAGCTCATCCGCGTCTGAGTATGAGGTACGCTAGTAACCGAGAAAAGTCGATTTGCTATGCCCAATGTCTCACATCTCGGACCAAATGTGTAGGCTGGTGATGCTTTCCCACCACTATCGCGAAAAGGCTCGCAGTTTGAGGATGTGGGCACGGAATACGTTGAGATCGTCCCCGAGACCGACCCGAAAGCTGCGAAGAGACTCCACAAGAGCATTCTCGAGCGGGTCCGGGACCTCGTCGCCCACGACGAAGACCGGGTCCGAGAGTTCCAGGAACAGACCAAGTACTTTGGTCGTGACGAGATTTCGACCACCGAATACTGTGCATTTTTGCTCGGAGCGTTTGGCTCGAAGGAGTGCTGTCAGCTGATCCCGCTGATGGCACGGCTGCTCCCGGACGACGTCAAACGCGACGAGCTCATGGACGGACGGTCCGCAATCTGGCGGCGAACGATCCGGCGCAATCGTAGACGCTCGAAGCAGTTCTCCGAGAGCGTTGCATTCCAGCAGCAGCGCAAGGAGGCTGTGCACGACGCCGTGGCGCACAAGTCACGACCAAAATCGGACAGCATGACAGCACTGCAGTGGTATCAAGAGAAGGAGACGATCAGCCACACTTCGACATCGCGGCACTCAATGATCGAGACTCCTACTGCGCCGATTACTACTACACTGAGCACCAGCAACCGAAGCGGGATCAGTAGCGCCGGGAGCGTTGTTGTTGGCGGTGGTAACCAGGAGAGCGGGATTGACACCGCTCCTCCGCCGTCATTCAAGAAGCCGATGCTGGATCCTCGACGGAAGCTGCAGCATCGTGCGTCATTCAACCAGTTTAGTGAAACAGTGACGGATCCCATTCAAGAAGAAAATTTGGCGACGCTCGACTCGGAGGATGGCAATCAATCAACGCAGGAGGACCACTCGCAACATAGCGCTGCCGGAGCACTTTCCTCCACTCGCACCGCATACGCGAGTCTGGAGCGAAAATCGTCACTTGCTGGCAGCGGATGGAGTCGTCGATCCCAGAGCCGGTTGTCGAATGTGAGCTCCGGTTCTAGTGCCATATTTGGCGATGGGGATAACGACACCGACGAGGGAACCATCGACTACCGGCACCGCCGCTCGTACTTGAAATCGGAGCTCGAGTCGACTCCTCCTGCTGAGCAGGAAGAGAACCCAGTGCTAGCGCGTCTCAAGAAGCAGGGCGCGATCAACTTCATGATGCGCTAATCGATGTAGCTCCTTCGACGCGGCGTCGCGCACTTTGATGTGAAAAAATTTTGTAGTGATGAACATACGTCGAACGAGTCTCTCGGTGATGGCCAGGACGATGATGGCGCAGGGTCATTATCGGTTCAAGATGTCGCTAAATGGAGGTCGAACCATCGACTGCACGGAGGAAAGTTCCCCGCTGACCGTCAGCGATCACGAGCGCGGCTTTCTGGGCAAGAGATCGATGCGAGCAAGCGAATTCCTTCACCAGAACTACAGTCCTTCGGGAGTGTAGGTTCGGTGTCTAGGAGAGCCATAGCCTGTGGTGTCAGGGAGCTGTTAGGGCTCTAGGAGTTGTCAACCTGAAGGGTAAAGGCCATACTAAATCTGATCATTCGCTGAAACTGGGCGATTTCGATTTCGCGAAGAGCGCGAGAGCTGCGAAGAGCACGAAAAGAAGATGGCGGCCGTGACGAGCGAGGAGCTCCAGCAAGCTTGGGAG
This sequence comes from Globisporangium nunn, assembly GCA_023334075.1. Classification (NCBI taxonomy): domain Eukaryota; phylum Oomycota; class Peronosporomycetes; order Pythiales; family Pythiaceae; genus Globisporangium; species Globisporangium nunn. Next base: position 43,648 of record JAASFZ010000044.1, on the reverse strand, counting down.
AAGGTGAAGCGCTCCACGTTGCTGCCTGACGTACGTGGCGCTCGCTCAGAAAGACGTTCGCACATCATCACGTTGGTGTTCACGACCTTTTCTCAACTCAAACACTCGCTTCTAGCCTCCGTCGATCAAGCTACCAGTATTCAGCGCCAAGACGCCGATGAAGACGCGACTCGCCGCGATCCAGCATGTGATCATTTCCCTCGAGTACGCTGTTCAAGTACAACTCGGCTTGCATGCATCAACCAAGCATGTCCAAGGACGACAGACTGACGAACAAGCTCTTCACTTACGTTTCCTTCATGATCGCACTTTGCGCCACCGCTCTTTTGGCAGGTACAACTACACGGGCACGCTCTACTTTGACGTGAACAAGAACCGCAGCTTCAAGAGCATCGTCTCGACAGCAAAAGACATCTTGAACGAAGTGCTGCCGATCCAGTGCCTCGAAGCGGTCTTTCTCGGCGCATACCTGACAGCAAATGCGCCGGAGCTCGAGCGATTCCCGATCAGTTTCAAGACCATCGCAGGAGGAACCGTGCATCGCCACATTGTTCTCGCCGTGCGCCACCAGCACACGAAATGGGGTGCGCTTGGTCTGAGTCGCAGCGAGAAGCTCATGTTCAAAGAGCTCAAGTACGCCTCGCTGAGCGAACTGATCCAGGACTTTTGCAACGAGTTCGAGCAGCTCTTTCACTCCGTGCGCAAGATCTACGTGGGTTTCCCGTTCAGCCACGACATTCACTCGTCCGAGAAAGTCGAGTGGCGTGTGATGAACATCTCACTCGAGAACGCGAAGTGGGTGGATGCAACACAGCATTTCGACACGTTCTCAAAAGAGGCACTCGATATCCTTGCGTTCAAACGCGCGAAAGGCGTGCTCCCGGACTCGTTCGCACTTAAGTTCCCGCTGAACATGCCCGAGACGGAGACACGCAAGAAGTCGCTCGACAAGCGCTCACATTTGAGTGCAGCCTCGTTCGAGTTCCCCGGTGCTTTCGATAGTGATAGCTCGGTGTTACAGCAGTCGAGTCCAGAGAAAGACGGCGACAAACTGCCAAAGCCAATCCTCGTCGCTCCTGATCGACTAGAGTTCAAGCAAGCGCGTGCGGTACGGACCTCTTTACTCGTTGCATAACTAGCACTTCTTCTCATACTCACCCCTACTCTTCTCACCATTTACTACACGACTGCATCAAACACACAGCAGAATGCTACGCAAGTGCTGCCTACCAACATTTTCCTCCAGAACACGACACCGTCACCGTACCTTGTTTCCATCGAGGAGCATTCGGGACAGCTCGAGATAGTGACACAAGGAGCAGTTGCGAAGCGTCAGGTGAACGACGATGGGGACAGCGCGGGGGTGGCAGGAACAGGGAAGTCTTCAGCAGCGACGTTCCGAGTGGCAGCAGTGCGTCTAGCCGTGCTTATCCCTGTTGACATTGCCACAATAGAATGTGGATGGATCGTGCTCACAAGTGAACTGTTATTCAGAAGGGGATGACAGTCGTTGCGATCAAGTTCAAGGCGACTATGCCTACAGCCGACACAGTGCCACCAAGCAACGAACCCATACCCACGACGAAGTCACCATCGAAGTCAGGTAAGACAAGCAAGGGAGCTGGGACTGGCAAGGCACCATCAGTTTCTGCACCGGCCATGAACCGGCAAGTGGTCGTGTTCAAGTGTAGACGCGTGGTGCGCTCGAGCGAAGACCCGTCCGTCGAAGTCGAAGACGGCGAGACATTCGTCACCGAGCTTCCGTTTACCATTCTGCCTGCAGCGCAATGAACCAGAAGATAGTGTGCAGGAAGTTGCATTTCGCTGATCACGATGCAACGGAGAGATTGATGATCGCTGGGAGCAGCGAATCTGACGGCGAGACACTTTCACAGACGATGTGGTAGGCGCCTGGTAGCGTTGCAGCAGGAAACGCCAGGCGCTGGATGTGTGCCTTGCCTCCTGCGTTCTCGATCACAACCTCATCCGCACAGGTTTCCTTCGTAGCAACACCAACAGCGTTCTCGTCGGAAACTGCTTCGCTCATATCTTGCGCTTGCGCTTGCGCTTGCTCCTCGAGCTCTTTCTCTGCTGCAACAGCGTTCTCCGTCGTGTGATCCTCGCTGTCAGCAGGCTCATCGAGAAAAGCAAATTGCCACTGCGCCTTCCTCGAAACAGGGCCATCCTCAGCTGTTTGACTATCCCCAAGCGGGGATCTGTCGACATCGAGCGCAGACTGATCAGCGATCGCATTCGCATCGTGTAGTCCTTCAAACACGCGCAGTCGGATTTGTCTGTGGGACTCTCCGCGCACGACGACGGGAGTTGTCGAAGTTGTGCTTGCACCAGTATCGTCGAAGATGTCGTACATGCTGAGTACGACGAGATGTGGCAGCTTCTTGTTGATGGACAGAATTGGCGGCAGTTCGAGCAGCATCTCGTCATCTTCATCGCCTTGCTGGTCGCCGTGCGCAGGAGTCGTCGCAGAGCTGGGTCTGCTCCTGCTGCTTCCTGTGCTCACTCCTACAAGATTGACTTCCAGGCGAGTCGCGCGCTCTGTCCGCTCGCATGATAACGAAAAAGGTGACCTTTGCATAAACCCACAGACACACATCACCAAGGACGCAGCACCACGCACCAACTGCATGATCCTCGCGCCAGACACCAGAGTATACCACAAGCTTTGCCACTTCTGGCGATGCAGAACAAAACTCGACAGGAAGCAAGACGCCCGTGCCTGTGCCATCTCGGCGTCCATCAAGCCATTCACCCTCGTACAAGGTGTTCCCTTCGCGGTCAACCAGTACTCCAGTACCGTTCCTCTTGCCGTTCTGCCACTCGCCATCGTATGTGTCACCTGAACGCGCACACACGAGTCTCCCACGCCCGTGTGGCTGGTGGTTCGCGAACTCGCCAGTGTACACGTCGCCAGCAGCATAGCTGAGCTCGCCTGTCCCGCAGCGCTGGTTTGCACGCCACTGACCGTCGTACTTGTCACCTGAACTCGATATGAACACTCCCACGCCGTGCATTTCGCCGCGGTGGAACTGTCCGCTGTAGGTACTCCCGTCCGACCAGCGCCGCAGCCCAGTGCCTTCGATCTCGCCGTTCTTGAACTCTCCTTCGTACACGCTGTCGCCCATAGAGAAGACTCCCTGGCCGTGCATCTCGCCTTGTTTCCAGTCGCCGGCATACTGGAAGAGTCCGCGTGGGAATGCGTACGAGCCTTTGCCATCCCGAAGGCGGTTCTTGTACTCGCCCACATACTGCGAGATTGCGAGCTGTGAGAGGCAGGCAGAGAGACGCATGCGCTGGCGAAAGAGAGCGAGGATGCATTAGCGTCACGCAGCATACCATGCTCCCACTCGCTCTCTCGTGTGCTACAAAGCGGCGGCTGCTCGAAACGATGCTCTATTATGAATGAACGCGGGTGTCTACTTGGCGTCCGTAAAGTACTCGAACGCCTTCTCGAAGGCGACGGCCATCACCGCGAAGCCCGCGGCGCCTTTCGCCGTGTTCTTGGCCAGCACTGGTAGCGATAGGCAGCAATGCAGTTCCGTCATGTCGGTCAATCGGTCCATTGAGAAGCGGCGTCACCACCACCACATTGCACCACCAAACCCAACGCACTCTGTGGCCCGGCGTGGCGCGCCGCCCAGCCGCCAAGCACGGCACCTGTGGCGCCGCCGGCGATGACCGTGTTGTACATGTCGTGCGTGGCGCGCTCGCGCTCCACGACGCACTCGATGCCGGCGAACACGCAGCCGACCATCGCGAACTCCTGCAAACATGCACGTGCACTATCAGATCCCAAGCTCCCACCCGGCTCGAAGCTCTAGGCTCGAGCGACAATCGGCACTCGGGTACCTTGGAGAAGTAGACGCTGCGCTGGTAGCCGGCGACGAACGACTTGCGGAAGCCGTTGTAGAGCTGCGAGCGCAGTATACGCACAGTAAGCGCGCGCGATTCGCCCGAAAGAAACGGATTCGCCCCGCAGTCAGCGCACTCGCCTGCTCACGCATGGTTCTGCCCACGAGCTCGCCGTGCGCGCCCTCGAAGGTGCCGAGGAAGGTGCCGAGGCCCACGCCCATGCTGGCGCCGACGACGGTCGCCACCACCGACTTCTTCCAGCACTCCTCGCGCGACTCGTTCAGGAACTTGAGCGCGCGCAGCTGCGCGAGCTCCAGGGCGGTCGGCGGAGGTGGCGCTGGCGGCTCCATCACTTGCTGCTCCACTAAGTGCGGATTAGAAAGTGGGCCGCACAAATCAGTTGAAAGATTCGATTTGACCAGCACCCACCGATGCTCATGCGTGTGCGGCTGCGCGCTCCAGAAGAAGACGCGGCGGCCACGGCTGTGAACGCCCCGTCTGCCAGCGCCAGCGCGTGGCCGTCGGCGCAGCACCGCGAGCTGCAGGCGGAGGACACGGCGCCGGCGCGCCGCCTGCCGCCGCTGGACGTGCGCACGCCCGAGCTCATCGAGCAGCGGCTCGAGAACCTCAAGCGCCGTCCTGCATGGCGCACGTGGCTCGACGAGTACGTGCGTGCGCACCCGGAGAGCGACGAGAGCGACGATGACGAAGGCAGCGACGACGGCAATGACGATGAGAGCAGCAACAGCAACAGCAGCACGAGCACGCGTCACCGCCAGCACCACCACCAACGCGTGCCAATCGACCGGTCGTCGCGCGTGAAGCGCATCCCCGCCGGTAATGCTGACGCCGACTTCGTGCGCACGATACTCTGGTCACTGGTGGTAGTGGTGTTCGCACCGCTGCTGCTGCTGCTCGCGCCGTGTCTGCGCTCGCGCACCACGTGGCCGCTCGGCTGCCGCTCGCTGCCGGTGCTGCTGCTGCACGCGTTTTCCACGCTGCTCTTCACGCTCTTCGGTGCCGCGCTCGCGTACTACGCGCTCTGTCGCGAGCTTCCGGAAATGAAAGCGACCGTCGCGACGAACGTGCGCGCACGACTGCGAGAGATGCACCAGGCAACCGGCGTATGCCGTGCAGCTGCATTCCAGGGGGACCGCGCGCTCATCCAGGAGATGTGCATGCCGGTCACCATCGACGCGACGCTGCTGTTGCTCACGGGCTGGCTGGTCCTGCACAGCCACCGCAAGTGGGCCAAGTACGCGCTTCTGGGCGTCGCGGCGCTTTTCGTCGCCGACGTGCCGGCGAAGCTCTACGACGCGACGTTCCCCGCGCCGGAGATCACGCAGGTCGATCCGTCGTACGCGCTCGTGGGTGAAGAGCTGCTCGTGGCGCTGGAGGGCAAGAACCTCAAGCCCGGCGGCAGCGTCGCGTGGGTCGCGTACTGGGGCTGCGCAAGCACCGCGTCGGTTGACGGCTGCGAGAAACAGTTCCACGGCACGTTCGACGTGGGCGTCGTGCACGCCACGTTCACAGCACTCGACCACTTCATTCCGTGCTACCGCGACCCGCCTAACCCGCTCAAGGTGCAGGAGTTCCGGTGCTTCGAGCACGTTCGGCTGCGCGTCAAGGACAAGCAGAGCATTCCGGGATGGTCCAAGGTCAGCGGAACTGCAGCTGCACGTGCTGAAGAGCAGAAGCAGCCGACCAAGAGCGCGCAGACGACGCAGAAGCGGAAAAAGATCAAGCGCGTGAAGACCGTGAGTGTCGCGTTGGACGGCGAGGCCACGCAGGACTGAGCCGCCCGCGCACGCACATGTGGTGATAGTGAATGTGGATGTCGTTCGCTCTCGTTGGTGTTTGGCTCATTAGTTAGACGCTTGAGGACCCTGAGGTGCCCAAGCTGCTGCTGCCGCTTACAGCGTTTGCTACGGCGTCGCGCAAGACTTCGGCAAGACGCAAAAACTTAGAGCTCTCCCGCAGCGCCGCCTCCTGCGTCTCCTGGACGAGCTTCTCGTGCAGCACGCGATCCTGCACCAAGCGCTCATCGTGCAGCGCGCGGGCCTGCGCCATGTGCTTCTCGCGCAGCGCGAGCTCGCGCTCACGGAGCTCGACCTTCTTCTTGAACTTGGCTTTCTCGAACTCGAAGCGCTCGCGGTCAAGCGCAAGCTGTTCGCTCGCGTGCTTCTCGTAGTCGAACGCGCTGCGGCTGCTCCCGGGGTACGTGTGCTTAAAGAGAAAGAGAGAGAACGCGAACAAGACAGCAGGTATCAGCGAGTCGAGTCCACCGCACCCGCCTACACTCATCATATCTGCAGGCGATCAGCCGCCTCCGTACCATGGCTGCCAGTGGCTGCGTTGCCGACGAGCTGTTGCCGTTCACGGTCGACGTCGATGTTGAGGTCGCGATTACCGAGGCGGGAGTAAGCACAGTCTCAGGCAGTGTCTCCACCGGCGGCGGCGGAATCACCGATGCAGCTAAGGAAGCTGAGGAAGGCGGGGGTGGCGGCTGATGAGCCTGGGGAGCAGCAGCAGCAGCAGCAGCAGCAGCTAGCAGCTGGGGTGGCGGCGCGTAGCCCCCGTCCGCGTCCGGCGCGCCGTGTAGCACGACGTCGTCGTCGACCATGTGCAACGCGTCGTAGGGCGGGTCGCCCTGCGGTTGCAGGAAGCGCGCGCGCAACGCCTCTTGCTTGGGGAGCATTTCGAACTCAGCCCAGCGGCGCGGATGCGCCCCCTGCAGGTGGCTTCGGATGTTGTCGACGCGAAAGGCACGGAAGAACTTGGTGGTCGTGAGCGAGCGGCGGCGGCGCTTCTTGCCGTCCGCAGCGGGCGCCGCTGCACTCGCGCTCTCATCGGCCGCCAGCAGCTGCTCGAACTTTCCCTCGCGCCCGAACGCCTTGCAGAATCCGCACATGGCGAGCACCACGTCGCCCGTCGCGTGGTCCTTCTCGATGGCCACGAGCCCGAACTCGCTCTCGTACTTGGGCTGCCAGTGGTGGCGCCGCGCGCGCTTGACGGCTGCGCTGCTGCTGTTGGCCATGCGGCGGTAGCTGCTGCCGGCGTCCTCCTCCTCGTCGTTGTCGTCCTCGTCGTCTTCCTCGAGCGCGCGCTTGCGGCCGCCGTACACGTCCAGAAGCTGCTGGTGATCGCCCGCCATTTTGTCCTTCTTCCTTTTTCAAAATGGCGGCGGCGCTGTTCGGGGATAGTGAAATAACACGAGGTCCGGCATTTTCGCACTAGCAGCAAATCGCTGCTGCCAGCGAATGACTTGGGGTGAGTATCGGATCCTGAAGAGCTGCGATGGACGAGCAGCAGGAGAAGCTCTGGGGCGTCTTCGCGACGTACGCGCTCCAGCTCTCGAGCGAGGACCCGGCGCGCCTGCGCGCGGCGCACGTGCCCAAGCTGCTGCAGGACTGCGGAGTCATCGACGGCGCAGACACCGAGCAGGCGAAACTCGTCGAGACGGAAGTGGCGATCGTGTGCGAGGCGTTCCTCAGGAGCAGCCGCTCAGGCGAGCGGGACGGCGCCAGGAAACTCACGTTCCCGGCCTTCCTGGCGCTGCTTCGGCACTTGGCCAAGCTGGTGCGCTTGCTCGCGATGGCGCGCAGCCGCCCCGCCACACTTAATGCAGGCTTACAGTGGATTGATGGAAGTTACAGTCGGGCGACCCGGACCCGAACCGCGCCTACGACGCGCTCGTGTGCACCTGTATCGAACGACAAGCCAAACCAAGGTACTAGCTTGTACGTGAGTCAGTCGATGTGGTCAGAAGACCGAGCTAAGTCGCGGCTACTGTCAGAGCACGCGTCACACTGACGCGGGAGATGGAGGAGTGCAAGAAAGTGCTCGCGGCGTTCGATGATCCTCTGACCAAGGTGCACGCACCACTGTGACTGTGAACTAGAGTGAAGAACCGGCGGCAAGATGACGTGTTTGATCTCTTTCTCTCTGCAGATCTTCGCGTTCTACGCGAGCGCGACTCTGGCGAAGCTCGAGAAGCTCGAGCCCAAGGTCGCCCAGCTAAGCCCGCCCCACATGGGCTACGCCGAGAGCGTCGCGTTCGGCCGCACGTACGGCATCATCGCGCTCGGGATGCTGACGACGACCGAGTTCTCGGCGGTTTACATCGACACGCTCGCCAAAAACCCCGCGACCGAGTATGACCGCGTGCTCACGTATGAGAACTTCTGCGAGCTGCTCGTGCGACTTTCGCACAAAGTTGTAGTCGCGCCAAGTGCATCCTCGAGTGAGGACGACAGCGGCGAAACCATTCCAAGCGACAAGCGCCTAAAGGGGCTCTTCCAACTGATGTGGCTCGCGTGCGCGAGCAACTCGCCGCGCGCGCTCAAGCTCACGGACGTGCTCAAGTCCGACCGCATGGACGTGGTGAAGCTCTTCTTGCTGCACTTCGAGAAGTTTTGGAAGAAGGAGCACTACGAGTGCGTCGAGTGGCTTTCTTGGAATAGCGGCTTTAGTGTCTGTGCGTGTCCACACTCTTGCTCACGATGCAAGCAATGCGTGTGTGCGTATGCGTATGTGTGCCCACATCAGAAACTATGTTGGCTGGCGTGGTGGAGGTCCAAGCACATCTGAGCTCGACGACGGACCAAGCCGATGGAGTAGTATGAACCCTTTGACTTCGTCATCGAGCCCATCTCGACCATCACTGGCTCGGACATTGAGTCTCTGCGTGCAGACAACAAGCTCTTCGACAGCAGCAGCAGCAGCAGGAAAAACAGAGGATGGAGCCAAGAGTCCTGGCGTCAGGAGGAGCCCGCTTCAGAGGCGCTTCACCGTGAGCTCCCCGATGTCATCACCGTCGACGTCTCCAGCGAAACTCAAGCAACCATTTACTTCTACGAGGCAAAGAACCTCACCACCAGGTACAAGAACAGACTCGCCTCCACCACCAGCGCCAACATCACCCTCGACAACGCTTGCGGACGTAGTACTAAACAAGTAGAGCGACAAGACGCAAGACGCGCATGTGGTGGATGATCTATTACATTTTGTGCTCGTGTGCCGCCGTCGCTATCCTCCGCAAGTTTCTTATAATGCGATGGGCTGCAGCAGCGAGAAGCTGCCCGTGCCCACGCGCGGTGGCTGGCCGAGAATGATGCGCGCCGACGGACTCTCGAGGTTGTCCGAAATCCCTGCGAGCGCTGCCTGCGTAAGGAACTTCATGGACGTCTCGAACGTGATCTGCTGCATCGCTGAACCCTTGTTGTTCATGCCCATGCGGTTCAGAGGCATGTAGCCGCCGTACGCCGTCATGTAGTCGGCCAGCAGACTCAGGTGGCGAGGATCCACGCTGATGCCGTACACGCCGAACACGTCGTTGATTTGCTTCGAAATCGACGCACGTGCCGCCTCGACACCGTACGTCTGCAGGACCTGGAAGATGTCGTTCGTCGCAAGCTGATTGACGTCCAGGATATCATCGAACGCCCAGATCTCCTGGAAGTTGAGACCCTCGGTTTGCACGCATGGAGTCTCGTCCTGCGAGTCGCCAATGCGCTGGTTGATCAAGTAGCAGCGCGAGATGCCTGGGCAGTGCTGCACCAGCACCTGCTTCGCTACCTTCTCCACCAGCGGCACCATCAGCACCGTCTTCGAGTGCGTCGGGAAGCGCAGACGCAATTCCACGTAGTGCGCCTTCGAGTTGCGGCCGCAGTACACGAAGTACTTGTTCTTGCGGACACTCAGCGGCACGTCGAGCGACTCAAGCCCGTTCGCGAGCGTCATGTCACCCTTCTTGCCCTTTGCACTGAACGTCGAGTCTTCCATCTCGTCAGCGGTATCAGCGCCACTCGCAGTGCCCTTCGAGCCCTTCTTCTTCTTCTTCTTGCTGTCGTCGCCCGAGTCATCTGAGTCACTGTCGTCCTGCGCCTTACGAATCTTCTCGTCCTCCTCGTCCATCTCGTAGCCCTGCACCTCACGGCGACTGCCGAAGCGCAGCGTGCCCTGCTCCGCGTCATCATCGTCATCATCGTCGTCGTTGCTCTTCTTGCCACGCGTCGCCATCGCGCTGCCAGCGAAGTTGTTCGTCTCTGCAGCAGCTGATACACTCACACCGCTCTTCTTCATCTCGCGCGAGATGAGTGTGAGCAGCTTCCCAATGAAGCTCCTGCCCACAGCGCTGAACACATCATCCGGGCTCAAACCGAACGCCTTCTTGATGTGCTTGAGCTTGTAGAACGTGAGACGGATTGTGTAGTCGCGCACCCACAGGATGCCGTTCTCGCTCTTCACAAACTCGTCGCGAACCGCCACACCGCGTTCGTTGTTAATGAGCTCCGAAAGCGCCACCTGGTTCAAACGCTGCTCCACCTCGTGCGCGCGCGCCGATTCCACGTCCGGCAGCAGCGGGATCGTCATCATCGGCGTCGACATCTTCTCGCTCGCCGTCATGATGATTTCACGCAGACGCGGGATACCGAGCGTGACGTTCGCGGCGCCGTGGCCCGCCAAGTGGAACGTGTTCAGCGTCATCTGTGTTGAGGGCTCGCCAATGCTCTGCGCAGCAATCACACCGACGTTCTCGCCCGGGTTCGCCATGCTGCGCAGGTAGTTCACCCACACAAGCAGCTGGAACGCGTCCGGACTCACAGTGTGCTTGGTCATCATCTTCTCGCGGTCGATCTCCTCCACGTCGCTCACAGCTTCGCTTTTCTTCGCCTTCTTGCTGCTCTTCTTCTTCTTCGCCTTCAGCAAGTCCAGGCAGTTTGCCGGGTTGCGCTCGCTGTACTTCCACAGCTTCTCCTGGATGCGCTCCGAGACGCAGCCCACGTGCTGGTTCATCTCTAGGCTCTGCATCACCGGATCAGCGCGTTCCGCCTTAAGAATGTCCACGCGGCCAGACATCGCGCGGGTGTGGTTCGTCGGCTTCCGCGCCTTGAACACCGTCGTGCGAGGCACACCGAATGCCTTCAGACCAGTGTCCACGTACTGGATGTCGTACGTCGAATCGCGCGGGTCTTCATACTCCTGCGCGAGCGCAAGGATCTCGGCTTCGAAGAAGCCCTGCTCGATGTTGCCGCGCTTCCACTTCGTCTCACCAGCCTTGAGACGACGCGCCTGCACGCGTACGCCAGCGCGCAAGATGCTGTCAGGGCTTGCGTAGTTGTTCGCCTGCGCCGCGCGCGCCTCTGCGTGCAACTTGAGCGGCTTCATGATGTCCAGCTTCGAGCGCTCGAAGAACTTAGCGTCAATGCCGTACTTGTGCGAGATGCTGCGGTGGTTCATCGCCTGGAAGTTGAACTCCGAGTCCTTACCCGAGAGCATTGCGCTCATCAGCGGGTCCACGCCGTCCTCGCCATACAGGAACTGCACCACGCTGCCATCCGAGCTGCGCACCGTGTGGTCGTAGTTCACCTGGAGATCCTCCAGGTGCTTCATCAGACAGCGCTGAAGGTAACCACTACGACTGGTTTTCACAGCAGTGTCCACGAGACCTTCACGACCAGCCATGCAGTGGTGGTAGTACTCCTGCGGACGCAGGCCCGTGAGGAAGCGATCGGTAATGTACCCGCCAGCGCGAGGAGCAGGGTCGAACGGCTCGTACGACGGCAGCGAGCGACCGCTGCTCAGAATCGGCACACGACGGCCTTCGAGTGCTTGCTGGCCAAGACCACACGAAATCTGCGAGTGGTTCACCATCGAGCCCTTTGCACCCGTGAGCACCATGAGCGAGAAACAGTTCTCTGGGAACGATTTCGTCTGGCCCGATGGCAGACACGTCTTGATAATATCACTGTTCGATCCGTGCACCGTGCCCATCATGTGCGCATCAAGCGCCTTGGCATTCTGGTCGGCGTCAGGGCCGGAGAGCAGCACACGCATGCGCTCGCGGATCTGCAGGCGCTCGGCTTCGTTCATACGACGGCGCTTGTTGCCGTTCGCAGCTTCGTCGGCATGCTTAGCAGCGAGCAGGTCCGTGAGTCCCGCGAACTCGGCGTACGACTCTTCTCCGTTGAAGACAGACTCCTGCACGAGCTTCTGACGGCGCTTCTCGGCGTCCTTGTTGAGCGTCAGATCCTCGAGCGCACATGTGTGGCCGGCGAACTGCAGGTAGCACGTGAACAGCCGTCCGAGTGTAGTGAGCAGGTCCGCGGCGATGCGACTGCCGTACACCTCATAGCACGCATGCACGAAACCGTGCATCGACGCGCCGAATTGACTCTTGTCGAGCACACCCTGGAGCAGCTCACCGTCGCGGAAAATAACGATGTGCTCAGCGTTCGCGTTACCGTACAGGTCGCCCTTGATCTTTGCCTTGCTGTCGAGGTTGAGCGGCGGCAATCCCTTCGTGAGCATCTTAAGCACCGAAGTGATAACTTGCTTGCCCGTCCAAAGCTGCTGCGGCTTCAGGATCGCTGGTGGCACGATCTCGATGTGCGACTTCTCCACACCAGCATCCTCCATGCTCGCCCACGCATTGTACAGCAGCTGCATGTACATGTCCTTCGTGAGGAACGTATCACGCTGACTGAGCTTCACGCCCGAGTCAACGTGGTCCTGGATCAGACCACGCAGTGGTGAGCCGTCCGTCGGCACGAGGTACTGGTTGTCGTTCGACGCAATGTTGTACGCCTCTGAGCGCGCGAGCTCGTTCTGCGGGAAGTGCATATTCATCTCATCACCATCAAAGTCGGCGTTAAACGTGTTGCAGTTCGCGTAGTGCATGCGGATCGTCTGCATCTTCGGGTTCGTGAGAACACGCGTGACGTGAGCCATCATACTCGGCTTGTGCAGTGTCGGCTGACGGTTCATGAGCACGATGTCACCAGTCTTGAGATGGCGCCACACACGCTTCACGCGGTTCTTGCTCGTGCCCTGCGCGCTCGCCGAGCGCGTGAGCAGCGTCTTGCTGATCGCTTCGCGTTGGTGCACCGTGCGCTTCTTCAGGTCAATCAAGCGGCCGTTCTCGCTCTCGACAAAGTTCGCACCAGGGTGCACGTCCGGACCGTTGATCACGAGCTGACGCATCTCCTCGACGTTCCATGGCGTCACTGGCTGCGGGTACGTGAGCGTCTTGGCGAAGCGAAGCGGCACTCCAATCTGTGACGTGCTGATGTACGGGTCAGGAGAGATAACGGACCGCGCAGCGTAGTTCACGCGCTTGCCCATCATGTTCTTGCGAAACAGACCCTCCTTCTTCTCGATCACCTGCTTGATGCCCTGCGCAGCATCAGCGCCCGGCTTCGCGCGACTGCTGTCTACGAGGCAGTTGACGTTGTTCTGCAGCTCCGTCCAAATCGCGAGCTTCCGCGCGAGGTTGATCTGCTGCTTCTCCTCAACAGCGTCCTCATCCTCCGTGTTCTGCGCCTTCTGCTGCTCGTAGTAGTTGCCCTGCACGATGTTCTCACTTAGCGAAAGGATCTTGGACAGGTACGTGTTCTGCGCGTGCTCGAACTGCTTGTCGCCAAGGAACACGGGCGGGCGAAAGCGCGACGGTGCAACTGGGATCACATTCAGGAAGAATTTGCGCCAGCCGTCTGCAGGCGCCTTCACGCGTCCGCTCGCAATGCTGCGGTCGCCGTACAGCAGCTCCATAAGCCCGTCCTCGTTCTTCCACATGAGCTGCAGTTGAGACTGCACCTCGAGCGGCGGCAGGAACTTGCTGCGCGAGGAGGTGTCCTCTGTGTTGGCGAACTTTCCCTTACCAGAGTCGCTGTCTGAGTCGTCCGAGTCATCCGAGTCGTCCGATCCCATGCGCTCGTCACCCGAGAGGTTGCCGTGCATGGTGTCAAGCGCGGAGGTGACCGTGAGGTTCTTAGAGCGGTTGACCTTGCGCGAGCGCGCACTGAGACCCTTGAGAAAAATCTTAGCGTTCGCGTCTTGACGCAGGCCAGGGGAGATGGCGCCGCAGTTCTCGCACTTGGCCTTGAGTCCCTTGAAGAACTCGGCCGCGAGCTTCTCGCGCTGCACCTCGGAGAGGCGCGCAAGCGGACGCAAGCGCTTGCCGGAGCCGGCCTGCGAGAGGGCGAGGCGCTCGTACTCGTCGAGGATTGCCTGTTGGCGGCGGAAGGTCTGCTGCTGCGGCTCGTCCTCAACGCCGTTGCGCTGCTCGAGCAGCTCGGCGAGCGAGGCGGCCTCGTCGTCGAAGCCGTTGTCGATCAGCAGCAGCTTGACGCGCAGCACGCGCGAGCGCGCCGAGGCGCTGCGAAACTTGTGACATGTGAAGCACTTGCGCTTGAGCAGCGTAAGCATGTGGCCGAAGAGCACGGGGTTGTACACGGGCACGGGCAGCTCGATGTGTCCGAGGTGGCCCGGGCACTCCTTCTGCGTCTGGTGGCACGTGGGGCAGATCATGTGGAAGTCCACGGGGCCGAGCGCCGGGTCATAGAGTCCGCCGACCACTGCGTTGTTGAGAGCGTCGAACGACAGGCGCGACGTCACCTGCTTCACGCTCAGCTCGCGGATCTCGGCGTCCGAGTAGAATCCGAAGGCCACCTCTGACACCTCATAGCGCAGGATCGTCTGGTCCGTCGCAGTCTCCATGCTTGCCGCGTACGCTGTTCGTGAGCTGCTGCGGTGACTCGAGCGGGAGCTGCTGGGTGAGTTGGTGCGGTGGGGTCCAAGCAAGAGTGGCCGACGACTGGTGCAGCTAGCGTTTTTCGTGGTTGGCTAGCAAAGGCTCCGGATGAACTACGTCAGCTTTTGTTTGAATTCGTCATCAAATATGTCCTATTTTCTCACTTTATTACAAATCGCTGTTGGCTTGCGAATAGTTCCGAGGAAAAGGTGACAGTGTCGGCACATTTGCACGCCGAAGTTGTCGGGCTGACCCAGCAGAGGCGTCGACAGCCAGCTACGATGCCAACACTCGCGGGATACACAAACGCAAATGCGGGAGATCTCACCAATGACACGCCGCTTCAACGGATCGAACCTCTACTGGTCATATGTGGCAGCAGGAAGCATTGCGGAAATCGCAGACGAAGGTCAAGGGAAATAGAGTACTAGACGTAGACATGGAGGTCATCACTGCAGATGGACTAGTCTGCACTTCTAACTCACGCCGCATGAAAATCACAGCATGATCACGGCGCTGGTGATGTCTGAAAGCTAACATGTTTGCCAGCGTGCAAGCTGAGTGTTGATACGGCGAGAGATAGATACTGCGCTAGATGAAGCATCGATTGTTTGACCCGGTTGACGATGCATCCGGTACGAGATGACATCGTCGGCAAAGTATCTATTGCAAGTCGAACACCACGCAAATACTCGTTTTAAGCAGCTGTGTACCGGTAGCCTATTCTGAGAAAGCTGCATTTAGCACATCGCGACAGCTCGACTCGCACGCTCACACTCAAGAGAACTGGAGCAGCGCGTACACTATTGCACCGACACCGGAGCAGTTTGTGATCCTCGTGCGTTCGAGTTATGACGGCAGGAGACTGCGTCCCAGTCGTTGCGGGTGAAGCAGCGTCGAAGTTTGGATCTCGCAAGTCGAGGAACCGAAGACATCACGCTGTCGCCCTCGCCTTGTTCAATCCGAAATGGGAGCGCTTAGTGGTCCTGCTCATCATTGTCGCGCAAGCCGTGTGGGCAATCGCCATTCCAGTCAAGAACGTCGTGATGATGACGAACCCCGAGTTCCGCGCCGACAGCACCGCCACTGAGAGCTCCAAATACGCATTTCTCCCCTCCGAGAACGCGACGATGGTCATCCCAGGGAAACGCATCGTGCCACTGCTCCAGGACGTTCTCCGCATTGCGCTTGGTCAGCGCATGATCCGAGAAAACTTTGAAGCTGCAGGCGCCTTCGATCTTGACTCAGCGTACCAGTTGCTCTCGCCCGATGACTTTCACGTCATTGCGCAGTACTACACGGTGCTCTTTCAGACGACCGAGTTCCCGGGAGGCATCATGACCCCGCGGCCACAGAACTTCGACATAAATGACATTGCAAATCTCCCACAAGACACACTCGGCGTGTGGATCAAACCAACCAACACGGCCAAGACCAATCGTTTCGTGAGACTCTCGTGCTCTGCTGAGAACGCCAAGCTCGTTGGTACGCGATGTCTCCAGAGCGGCACGCCGTACGTGTGCTACGACTTCCCCGTCAAAGGTGCTGTGCGAGATTACGAGCACGTCGATTTCGATCGCTTTCACGGGACAACCGGACTAGCGAACAACATCGGACAGCTCAACCTGATCGAAGTATTTCACTCAACCATGGCAATATTGTTTGGCACAAGGAGCTGGAAGAAGACCCTCAATGCGATCCAGTTTTCCACGATCCCGAACGTTGCGCTCACAAACGCGTTTGCAAGCGTCTACGGTGATGATGGGCGGCCGATGATCCTCGAGAAATTCCTCGACACATTCAACTCGCCGCTCTCGGTTATGAACACGACGAATCTCGAGTCTTGTGAGGTTTCGGAACTCTTCAGCAGCAAGTTTTACACGAAAGCGTTTGTACTACAGCTGATCCAGTCTGCGCTGAATGAATACGGACTGTACGACTCCGCCGCGGTCGTGGTGCGTCCACCGAACCAGACAGACACGATTGTCGCGCCCATCCTCGAGTACGACTTGTTTATCACGTCGGGAGCTCGATTCGAACCGATGTCAGACACTGGCTCGAGAAGACTTTCAGGAATCACAGTCGCCTCTATGAACACCGCCGCGACACGATTCAAGCTCGACAAAAAGGTGGACGGCACGCAAGCCTACGGGACGTCGCTTCGGATGCTCCAGTTCATGTGTTCATATCCTGAGTACTAC
The DNA here is from genome assembly GCA_023334075.1 of Globisporangium nunn. NCBI lineage: Eukaryota > Oomycota > Peronosporomycetes > Pythiales > Pythiaceae > Globisporangium > Globisporangium nunn. The sequence goes on along the minus strand of JAASFZ010000044.1, from coordinate 27,043 downwards.
AGCTACCAGCAACACGAACTCCGAAAAACCGCGAGCGGGACACTGTTCGATACGGTCAAGTACTCCGTTCTTGGAAGCAGCTCGTCGGGCCTCAACACATTCAAGGCGAGCTGGTGGGCTAACACAATGGGAGTTTATCGACTCCGCGAGCTACCAGCAGACCCAGCGAACACCACGCGGGTGTTCGACAAGTGGTGGGACGACGAAGCCAAGTTCGCGCGCTGGTTCGCAGATCTCGAGCGGAGCCCCGACGCACCGTTCCACCTCTTCGACAAATACTTGGACATCGCGCCTCATCAGGTGGTGATCAATGACAACCCTCTCACGGCGTGCCACCGCGCGTTCTACCGGACACTCACGAAGATCGCGTATCTTAGCCTACTGTCGTACTCGCAGCTGCCGAGCTACGCTGTTTTCATGAGCAACGTAAACGGTGGTGCCGGTCCTTGGTTTAAGGCGACGATGCTCAAATCTGAGCTGTACGGCGAGACGATTTCTGGCGGTCGACATGCATTCACCTTCAGCGCCGATGACACGGCTCGTGAGGATTGCAGCTGGGTCTGTTTTGATTGTCATATTTTGTCCCTCACTCACTTGCGACTCTTGCTTGTGGCATTGGCAGGCAGGGACGACGGGAGTGCGTGGGTCTCGGTCCCGATTTTCCACGCGATGCTGCGCAACTTTGGGCGAGACGTATCGCTGCGCATGCTCGCCGACGAATACAACAAGTCTTTCACGCTGCTCGTCTCCACCGAGTACGGCTTGGTTCACTTCACGGACACTCCGCAGTGCGAGATCGGGTTTGCCAAACTCAACATCAGCTCTGCTGACAATACGCGCGAGAAGATCGCGGAGCGACTCTATCCGAGTGTCGTGAAGTTTTTTGGAGATCTCCTAGACACGATGCCAGCGCTCCACGTCCGGATGCGATCCGAACTTGAAGCGGCTGAAGACGTGGCGATGGCCTACATCCGCGATGAGCTGGTTCGTATTCTCGCAAAGTTTTGGTTCTTCTGTCACTGGTGCTGTCAGAACTAACTGCTTATGCCGTTATCTTGCTACTGCCAAACATCAGATCAAGGGATCACCTGCTGGACCTGCTAGCGACGCATCCATGGGTTCACCAGTCTTCTGGACGCCAACAGCATTCACTGCAGGAATTTTGAAGCTTTGGCCGAAGACCTCGCCCCCGCTAAGCGTCATTGAAGCGTACCGGAATACCACAACGTGCTACGCCACTCTGGAGCTTCGCTATTTGAATGAGAGTGTGCGATGCTGGGTCGAGCCGAACAACGTCCGAAAGATTCGCGTCGAGCAAAAGTCAGTGCTGATGGGTAAGGTTGTCTTCAGCATCTGGGCCACGAGTCTCGTACTCAACGCGATCGCAACGTTCATCGCATTGGCATTCGTCAAGCGCCTCGTGATCGCGTGGCGATTGACCAAGTTCCGTTGCGTAAACATTTGGGTGGCGCTTCAGCTCAACTTCCAAGGCTTCGGAGTGCTCTCGTTCGCGCAGACAGTGCTGCTGACGCTCAGCACGGTACCGTTACTCATCGGGTATCATATCCCAGTCGACAACGTGTTCATTGTGAACCAGGGGGCACAGCAGCACATGTCGAAGGTGCTCAAAGATATCATCGTGACCATGAGCGCGTCGTGGTTCTACCGCCTCGGTTTCGAGGTTGCCAACCACTTCATCGCACTCCAGCACGTGTCGTACTGGTTCAGCAACGTTCGCCTGCGCATCCTAAGCGCTTTGGTCATCTTCGTGGCACGAATCGCCACGCCCGACAAGATGCACAATCCAGCGTACGAGACCGCCAAATTCGCGTGGACTGTGATGGGGATGGTGTTTCTGGGCGTCTGCGCCGCTGTTGTGCCCGCGTACCGGCAAGCCTACCCAATTGCCATGATCGCGCCGATGGAGGCTAAGACCCATAACATCGTCATCGCCTCCATTGCCAAGCACGGCATGCCTCTCAACAAGTTCGGTCTCATCGGATTCTCGAGGCAAGGATGGTCGCTCGCCGGGCTCGTTGTCGAGGGCTGGCAAGTCATCCAGCACCGAGGTAAGAACCAGCTCTTTGCGGTCAAGAGCATTTGCCGCATCCCACTCGCAGTGGATGACAAGGGCGAGATCAAAAGTCTACTAGGAACAGCAGCGGAGTGAGAGCGTAGACTGTATTAAACCGAATCGTGTCCACATTCGCATGTTGGATTCGAACGAATGCAATTGCGATAGACTCAAGGCTCCTTCATTCTTTCATTCAATCGATGCCTATAGTTCACGATACTACAAGCGCCGCGTTCGCCACTCTTCGCCTGACTCGGCTAGCTGGCTCTACTGGGCAGTCGCTTCGTACACACCGCAGTCCGCGATCACGATCGGCGCCAGCGGCTTGTCGCCCTTGTCGGTCTCCACGTTCTCGATGCGCGTGACAATGTCAAGGCCCTCAACGACCTTGCCGAACACGACGTGCTTGCCGTCGAGGTGGGGTGTCGCCACCGTCGTGATGAAGAACTGCGAGCCATTCGTGCCCGGGCCTGCGTTCGCCATCGACAGGAGGCCCGCCTCTGTGTGCTTGAGGCGGAAGTTCTCGTCCGGGAACTTCTCGCCATAGATGCTCTCGCCGCCCGTGCCGTCACCGCGCGTGAAGTCGCCGCCCTGAATCATGAAGCTCTTGATCACGCGGTGGAACGTGCTGCCCTTGTAGTGCAGCGGCTGGCCAGTCGAGCACGCGCCCTTCTCGCCCGTGCACAGCGCGCGGAAGTTCTCCGCGGTCTTCGGCACGATATCCTTGAAGAGCTGAATTACGACCTTACCAGCGGGCTCGTCACCGATCTGGATGTCGAAGAAGACCTTCGGGTTGTTCGGGTCCGGCACCACGTCGCCCTCGATTGCCGACTTGTCGGCGTACATTGAGACCTTCCCAAAGAGCCCGCCGAAGACTGCTTTCTCCTTTTCGCGCGCCTTCTTCATCTTGGCCTTGAGCAGCGCGAGCTCGCGGAGCACTTCGCGGTTCGCCGGGTCGAGCTTGTTTGCCGCGACGAGGTCCTCCTGCGCGCGTTCGAGCTCGTTCAGGTGCATGCGGCCGACGCCGCGACGGAAAAGCGCCTTGAGGTTCGTTGGGTCGTTCTTGAGCGCCTTGGACGCGAGCGACACGGCGACCGCGTAGTCCTGGATCTTGAGGAATGACATAGCGCCGTTGAGGTAGCACGTGGTCTGCAGCTCCTGCATGCGCGCCTTGTCCTCGTCGCTGACATCGTACACGTCCTCCATGTAGCTCGCGGCCTCGCTGTACTTGAGCGCGGCCGCGTGGAAGTCCTTGGCCTTGAAGAGCGCGTTGCCCTCGTCCTTGAGCTTGGTGGTCTCCGCGAGCTTCTCATCCGCGTCCATCTCCCACACCTCCTTCTTCTTGGCTTCGAAGCCCAGCAGCTCGACGTCAAACTTGAGCGTCGCGTTCGGCGGGATCTTGGGCGGCGACCCATTCTCGCCGTACGCGTACTCGGGCTTGCACTCAATCACCGCCTTCTCGCCCACGCGCATGGTTGCGAACGCCAGGTCCCACGCGCGGATCACGTTGCCTTTGCCGAGCACGAACTGCGGCGTGAAAGTGGAAGCGTACAGCCAAAGCAGTGAGCCCCTCTTCCCCTTACTTAAGCTCGATCAAACTATGTATCTACCAAACTGACCTTGAACTCCTGGTCACGGTCGCGCGAGCTGTCGAACTTGGTCCCGTCCTCGAGCGTGCCCGTGTAGTGCGCTGCTCATTATCCAAGCATGTTAGTTACACTTACTAGGTATGAAGAGGATGAGAGCAAGAGAAACGCACCGCGCACTTCGTAGCCATCAGGCGGAATGCCGCCCGAGCCCTCCTGGTACATGAACTTCATGACGCCGCCGTCGCCGGAGAGGTCCGTCATGGCGGTGGCGGTGGGCGTCGCGGGGGCCGCCATCGTGAGAGCAAGAAGATACGAGGCTCTACTGATGTGTGAAGCTTCCAATTGCTGAATGGCGAGCGAGTATTGGCTGGCTGACTGACTGACTGACTCATTCGCCCGAAAGATCTCACCGCAGAATAGAGGGGATACTGAGCTCAAGTGAGTATTTGAAACGGGATATTTCTAGAAAGTTCGCTGCTCATAATTTGTAGGAAAAATTATCCCAGCAAAAGTATAAAAAGTAGGCAGCATTTTCGGATTTGGGGGCATAGCGAATTCAAGTCTGCCGTGTCGTCACGCACATGCGCTCTTCTCGTACTCGACACGGTCTATCATGACGTCTCGTCGCTATCCTGAAAAGATCAACGATAAGGGACCACACTAGCTCGACAACATCACGCTCGACCCGCAACCGCTTTGGTCGAGGAGAGGTTGCCGAGGGTGGGTTGGCAGTTGGTTGCATCACGTACTAGTTAGTACACGGGCAACCCACGCGCCACTCGTACGGTGGTGACCGGATCTGCCAAGTTCGACGTTCCGACACCAACTCGGGGAGCGTATTGCAATCCTCAATGCTGGCGAGCCCAGCCTCTTAGAGTATGGTGGTCTTGTCTTCGTGTCCTGTTCAGCTGATCGAGGCGCTCGAGTATGAAGCAAGCAACTGGCGAACAGCCACGCCATGTTCTGCACGGCTCTTCCAAAGCGTGTGCTGGTGATCCTCACGTCGGCAAACAGAGGAGACCCTGTCAGTCCTTTCCATCAACATTCGCAAACGCGAAATCGCGCTGTCTTCTCGTTGTGCTCAATCATGATCTCCGGACTGAACTCACCTTGAAGCACTTATTTGATGATCTTCATCTACCCTTGGCGATCGTGCACCATCTTCTCGTATGCAAAGTCGAAGCGCTGCGGCTGCCCACAGTGCGATACACGCGCTCCAAGCTCCTCGGTCCACTCGAAAACCGGGTTCTGGTCGTGCGTGGGGCCACTCACAGCTTCGCTCTCTAGCTTTCCGCGCTGCATGCGGCTCCAGGACGTCACCTTGGCGTCGATCGCCCCGGTTAGCGCGAAGAGCTCCGGGTCGGACTCGAGGTCGTAGCGCGACGCCACAGCGCGTGACGCGTGAGAACCCGACAGCGGGTCCTCGCGCCAGTTGTTATACCGCATGAGGCGCTTGAGGTCGTCGAAGGAGGAAATCGTGGGCGCGTCGCGCTCAAAGATCTTCGCGCGAGTGCAGTTTGTGTGGGACCACGACGCGCTTTCGTTCGTAGCCTTGTACGCGGCATGGAAGCCGGAGCGCTCGTAGATGCTTGGGAAGTACGGCACGTTGTAGGATCCCCAGTACCCGACCTTGTTGACGTAGAGCGAGACGTCTTCGACGTGGATGAAGCCCGGAAGCTGCTCGAGTACTGTCAGCCCGTTCTTCTGGAACCCTTTGCCACGCTCAAAGTGCTTCGTGTCGATGACCATCCACTGGTCGTTGTACGTCCCGCTGTTGTACTTGGAGAACGTCGCCGCCCAGCTCATGCCGTCCTCGCTCAGCAAGTTCGCGACCTTCGAGCGCAACCAGCACAGCACGCTCTGCGGCGTGATGAATGCATACAGGTCGTCGTTGAGGACACCATGTGTCGTCTCCATCACTCCCAACCCCGCGTCCGTCATGTACCAGTCGTCCACGGACGCCAAGTAGCCCGGGCTGCTTGACATCGAGATCTTTCGCCGCCGCGCGTTGCTGCCGCTAGTCCCAGAGACTAACGCAGCTGGCGGCAGTGGGACGTCGTAGTGTTTGTAGATGCGATTCATCGAGCTGTAGGTGTCCCACGTCGCATGGCCCCAGACGAGGTCATCAAAGTTCGGGAGAACGCGGATCAGTGCCGAGCACTTCAGTGTCTTCAGGAACGTGTAAAAGGACTTGGTAATCGTGTCCGCAGCGGTGCTCGACACCGCCGATCCACCGCCAGCTGCACGCTGCTGTCGACGCTGGATCACTGGGATAAGATCTTCCAAGTCGCCGTCCGCGTTGAGCATGAACAACTCAATCTCTGACACTGGGGGCTGTCTCCCCGAGAAACGCTGATATCCCTGCACGAGTCCGTCGAACTGCGCCAGGATCAGGCCGACTGCTTCCCAGTACCGAGCGTCTACGTGGTCTGGAAGCGCGCTGTAGCGCTCGACTTGCGCTCTCATCCAGTCAAGGTTCTCGCGCAAGAACGCTTGCAGTCCTAGGAGCGCCTCCTGATCCGCTGCATCGCCGTTCCGGAAGAACGTCAAGTACACGTTCATAAAATGCTCGTCGATACGTTGGTGCGTAAGCGCCGCCTCCGCATACCCCGCCGCAAACATGATCTCCAGTCGTCGCTGGCGCGCACGAACGTCGTCCAGCAGCTCGTTCGCTGTTAGCTCAGCTGTAGAAACCCACAGCTGCGACCACCCGATGACGTGGAGACTGTCGTTGAACGTCGACCACGCGGCAGCGCCATCATGCGGCGCTTCTTCCTCGCTGATCTCGACGGAGAGCAGGCCATTCACAGCATGGTAGAATACGCGCGCGTGACGCACGACGCTCTCTTCGCTGGTGATAGAGCTGGACGCTTTGGTGTGCTGCGCCGGCCTGAAGTCCAGCGGCGAACGGATCGCTGGCGTCGACGTGAACAAGAAGCCAGCAGCCAGCGTGAGCGCCGCCAGTGCTGCCAGTCCAGCTACGAGCCACACACAGGGGCCCCGACTGCGACGCTCATAGCGCGGTTGCTGCTGCAGCGCCGAGCTATTGAGCGGCGAGTTCTCCGTCGCTGCGTCCATTGCCTGCCGCCTTCGCCGGACTGCGCGTCTTGTTCGATAATGAGAGCCCGAGACGCAGAGAGAACACTGGGTTGGCGCGGGAGAAGCTTTCTGTACAGACCTTTCTCGGTGACGTCAGCATGCATGTTGAAGTACGAGAAGCTGTATCCTCTGGGGCCACCAAACCGCCAGTACGAACACGCGTCGAAAGGCTACTTGGCTACCGGAGAAGGTTGCGCTGCGCCAGGGCGGCCGTGAGCCCCAACTCGCACTCGTCGCGCACGCGCTCGAGCTGCTGCTTGTAGAATGCGCGCGCTGCAGCGTGGTGCTTGCGTAGTCGCTGCTTGCCGACCGGAGACGGCTCGAGCGCCAGCTCTACCTCGCGCCCGAGCTCCCGCTCGATCTCCTCGGCCGCCAGGCGCTGCACCTGCTCGGCGTATTGCGCCTTCGTGCGGTCCATGAGCTCGGCCTCAAGTTGGCGCCGCACGATGGCCGAGATGTCCTTGCGGCGTAGCTCCTGCCGCACACCTTCGATCGAGTTGCGTAGACGTTTTTCTGCCTTCTACTGCCACAGAGCACGTGCGTGAGAAGCGAACAAAGTAAACGTGCAGCGAGCGCGGCGCGGTACCTCGACCCGCTCGCTCTGCGCGCGCTGCCACGCGACACTGTCGCCCAACTTGCGGCTCGACTGCGTCTCCGCGTTAACTGGATGCTCTAAGCGCTGACGGCGGGTTGCCGCAGACAAGGGCACCATAAGCCGCTCGCCGGTCTCGGCGTCCCGCACCTCCATATCGCTCGCTTTTCGATATTGGTGACTCAATCGCTGCTATTCCGGTCGTAGCCTTACCGCGTTGTTAACGACCACGACGGTATCGTCGACCGAAGACCGAAGAGGAGGAAGAGGTCGAGGCACGACGGCACTCCCGCCCACGATGAAACCCGATGAGAAAGAAGCCGAAAACATTCGCGTGGCGGTCCGATGCCGTCCGATGAACGAGCGCGAGATCCGCGAGCAGGCAGTGTCATGCTTCACCGCTGAGAACGGCAACGCCGTGCTCACGAATCTCGAGAACCCGGCGGAGAAGCACCAGTTCGGCTACGACTTCGTGTACGGCTGCGACTCGAAGCAAGAGTCTGTGTTCCAGGACATTGGCGTCCCGATACTCGATCGCGCTTTCGGAGGCTACAACGGTACGATTTTTGCTTATGGTCAGACAGGCAGCGGCAAAACGTTCAGCATGAGCGGCGTGAGCGGGAACGACGCTCTCGAAGGGCTCATTCCTCGCATGAACAAGTCCATCTTTGAGCGCATCATGGTCGAGAGGCAGCAAGACCCGAACAAACTCTTCTTGGTCGAGTGCTCGTTTTTCGAAATCTACAATGAGATCATCTACGACCTGCTCGACTCTAGCGGGAACAGCAAGAAGAACAAAGGCGGACTCGAGATCAAAGAGCACTCAGTGCTCGGAATCTACGTGAAAGACCTGCAAGAACGCGTTGTGGAAAGCCGGGAAGAGGTGATCGACTTAATGGCGCAAGGGGCACAAGCGAGAACCGTCGGATATACGCAGATGAACGCGGAAAGCTCGCGCTCGCACTCGATCTTTGTGATCAAGATTCACCAGAAAGATTCGGCAGACGAGAGCAAGAACATCTTCGCAAAAATCAACCTCGTGGACCTTGCAGGCTCGGAGCGCGCGGCGTCGACAGGAGCGCAGGGTGACCGCTTAAAGGAAGGCGCAAACATTAACAAGAGTCTGAGCGCGCTCGGGAACGTGATTAACGCGCTCGTCGAAGCTTCGAGGACAGGCAAGAAGGTGTTCATTCCGTACCGAAACTCTAAGCTCACGCGAGTTCTACAGGAGTCGCTTGGCGGCAACAGTCTGTGCTCAATGCTTGCCACACTCTCACCCGCGAACATCAACTTCCCCGAGACTCTGAGCACGCTCAAGTACGCGAGCCGAGCGAAGTCCATCAAGGTGAACGCGAAGAAGAACGAGGCGTCGAGCCAGATCAGCCAGCTGAACGAAGAGATTGCAGCACTGAAGAAGAAGCTAATGGAGCAAACTGAAGTGACTCTTGGTCTTGATCCGAAGGAGAAAGATGAAATCGTCAAGGCGTACGAGAAGCAGATTCAGGAGATGGATCGTGTCCGGTTGCAAACGTGGGAGGACAAGGCGAAACTCTCCAAGCAACACGAACTCGAGCGCAAACGGCTAGCAAAAGAAAAGGCGCTTGCTGATCAGAAGATTCGCGATGAGCGGACTCGAAAGTGGAAGCTACTGGAAGAGAAAGGAGACATCGAGCTTATGCTGCGAGCTTTGCGAGATCTTGATCGATCGCCTTCGACTTCTACTGGTGTCTCCAACGGCTGCAGCTCAGCTGAAGAGCGATGGTTAGAGACTGCCGCGAAGATGAAAGCTCTGGAGAGCGAATCAAAGGATCACCGCACACTGATTTTGGTCTTCAAGGACGCGCTGCACAAAGATGTCGAGCAATGGGGGAAGCGTAGCAAATCCGACGGAAACGAGATGGCGAAACGAGACGATTCGGCTGCCTCGTTCCACATGACAGCCAGCCAGCTGTGCAGTAAACTACAGAACATTCATCAAGAGAGCACACAGCTCATTGCGCTTGAGAATCAGCTTGTGAGTGAAAACAGCGCGCTGATTAACGACATTTCGAGTGAGCTCATTCGATTCAAGGAGCATCGGGCGAAACTGAAGGCAGCTGCGGGAACGAAGTCGTCTGGCGTGACTCAGACCACTGCAGCCCTAGGAGCGGCTCCTGCCAATGGCAACAGTAATAAACCGACAGCAAGTGCAGCAAAGGAAGCCGAACAGGTTATGGAAGAGCGCGAGAAGGGGCTGTCGATCACTCTCTCGATGGTTCAGGCGCAGCGCTCGAGTGCAGTGGCGTTCGTAAAGAGCGAGCGAAAGAGAGTATTCAACTTTGAGGAAGTTATATCGCAGTTCCTTAGGCACATCGACCAGCAGATCCCGAGCTCTCCGAACGAGGCTGCAGCTCCTGGGGCGGAACCCCATGCCGCCCAGCATAAACAAGGGCAAGCAGTCTGGCAACAAACACGAAAGAAAGTGGCTGAGATATCCGAGCAATGGAAGCAGTACTGGAAGACGGAAGACACCAAACGTGCAGGTGGCGAAGCTATTACGTATGTGCCGAAGGGAGACATCATGCCGCTTGGGATGGAGTCCAAGTTGATCTACGACGAAAACCTCGTTGTGTCGTCGAAGAAAACGGATGCAAAGTGCACTCGAATGCACAGCAGTCAGTTCTGGATCCCCGACGAGCAAGACCAGGCACCGTCATTGCTCGTGGATATGGAGTTACCTCGATTCTTTCACTCTGTCAATATTCGAGGAGGCTGTTTTGATGGCATGAGTGCAACCGCACATCCTTCGAGTGCTTCGGTGAACGGGAAACAGAGTGCTGAAGGCGAGGGTAAGCAGAGTTCAGCGGCTGTGGCGAACACGTTTGTACTCAAATCGACCGAAGAGCTAAAGACTGAGCTGGCCAAATACAAGACTGGGGCAATCTCTGGAGAGCATGACCAGACGTACGAGATTCTAGGCAACGTGATGTCGTGGATGGATCTACTGAAAACGACTGTCATTCCCACCAAGCTCTTTGCGCGTCCACCGGTGCGCTTCCTCCACGATGTCATTTCGATCGTCATCCAGAACACCGGATATGCGGCCGATCTCTTTACCGCAGCCGAGAAAGACTACGCACAGATCGGGTCCAAGGCCGAGCGTGCAGACTACCTAAGCAAGATCCTTGATTTCGTCCAGGAGAGTTACAAGAAGAAGCAAGAGAGTAGCGCTTCCGGGGCGACCGAACCAGGCGTGATTATCGCGGCGACAGCGTCGAATATTCTCGCAGGAAAAGAGCCGATAGACACGCTCAAGTTCCTGAGCTTCTTCTCGCTCGCTGCTACTGAGCACGCGATGCAACATCGCCCAGTCACTCCGATACCTAAAACGCCGCTAACATCAATGAGCAGTCCGCTAGCCTCCGTGCAGCAAGCAAGAAGCGATGGCACTGGCGCTGAGATTATTGCATCAACTTCTACAAGTAGCTCCTCCGATCTGCCTTCTGCACGTGAGTCCGAGCAAGCAGAAGGCCGCTCATCTGGAAACGCAAAAAAGCTCCGTGATTGCTGGGTGAAGAAGCTCCGTGTCACGACGAGTTTGAACGGGAAAGACTGGTACGCTCTGGGTGACTTTGCCGCGAATGTCGACGCTACAAATGTCAGCACAATCTTGTTGGGAGCCGCTGACCAGCAGCATGCAAATCCAGCACTTGTCGGCCGGTATATCAAGCTTACATGCGTAGAGTGGAATGACCTGCCCCTCTTCCAGGTTGAGCTTCTCGGTCGGGAAGTTTGCGAGAGTGATGGACCCGCAAAGAACTTGGAAATGCTTGGGGCAATCGCGATCGCGCTGCTGCAACAGTTGCGCGAGACTTCTTCGTTGCTCCTCGAAGAGGCGAAGGTATCGTGGGAGAAAGCAAAAGACGCTGAGCGAGAAAGGCAAGAGGAACTGACAAATCTCGGAGAAGAGCTCATATCTGCAAAGCAACAGTGCGCAACATACGAGAAGCAAGTGAACGAACTGAAGCAAGCACAAGCCCAGTTGCAGCAGATCCACGACTCTGAGACAAAAAAGTATACCGAAGAGAGGGCGAAGTGCGAAAAATTGCACAAAGAGATCCAGCAAGCGACCACGGCGGTGGAGGAGCAGAAGAAGAAGAGCGAGTCCCTGGAGGTCAAGATCGGCGAACTCGGCCACACTATCCAAACGCTCACCTTGCAGCAGTCTGAACAAAAGAAAACGATGGTGGCGCTCGAGCAGTCCAAGCTTGATCTCGAGAAACTATGCAGCGACTTGCAGTCGCAGCTGAAGAACCGTGACCAGCAAGACGGGCACCAGGAGTCCAAGATCACAAGCATGTACGGCGAGCTCATGTCTGCGAATGTTCAACTTGAAGAGCTCAAACGCAAGCTCGAGACCTCCGAGCAAATGCGACAGGAACAGGAAGTGTTCGGCGCTCAGTTGCATGCACAGATGCAGCAGGCACGAGCTGCGATGAGCGAGAAAGAGCAAACTATGGAAACGAACATGAAGCAAAAGCAAAAGTCTTTCGAGGACGCACTCGAAGCGCTTCGAACTGAAAAAGCACAACTAGCAACCAACATGAATCAAGCCTTAGCGAACGAGTTAAAACTCAAGACAAGCAGCGCCGAACTTGAGAATCAGGCGAGGACGCTACAGATAGAAGTCGAAGGGCTGAAGAAAAAGCTACGAGACTCCGAAGCAAGTGTGTCAGCTGCGGCAGCAACAGCCGCAGCGAGCGCAGCAGCAGCGAATGCTGAGGCAGGTGAAAAGCTATTACTCGAAGCCCAGACAAAGGAGCTGCGGTGTCTTGCTGAGATGGAGAAGATGGAAGCGAGAGCTCAAGTGTACGAGGCAAAGCAGAAAGAAACTGAAGCAAAACTACTCGAGTCGGAACAGGAGCGACAGACACTACTTCAGCGCATCATTGCACTTGAAGAATGCGAAGAAGAAATGCAGCTCCAATTGCAAGTCGTGACAGAAGAACGTGACTCTGCTCGACAAAAGGAAGAGCAGCTTTTCACCGAGAACAACGAGAAAGAGCAGGAAATCGAGCGGATCCGCGATGGCTATGGTGCGTACGATTTACTCGTTGTTGTTGTGTGTGCATCGCTGCACTGTCACTCTCATGCATCACTGCTCTGTTGCTGTTTTGCTTCTCTTCACTTTCGCAGTATGGGTCACGGATCGGATGAACTCGAAGGAGGACGAGCTGAGCGAGCTTCAGGAGCAGATCGAAAAGTATCAGTCACTACTAGAGATCACCTCAGCAACCAGCGGCACGGCGAAAGTGGGTGCAGAGTTCGAGGACACAAATTTGAGAAAACTCCACGCGCTTGCTTTTGGTGGTGAGTCAGCACTGTGTTGTTGCAGAAGCCACCCGCTATTTGAAGTGCTGGCTTTGCCTGACCCGTAATTGTTGCGCAGGAGTGGAAAAGACAACGGAGAAGAGCGAGACGCTCGTGAAAGAGCTCGAGGGGTGGATCAAACGCGCTATGGAGGCTCGTGATGGTGACGCTCAACCGACAGCTCCCTCAGTTTCAGTTGCTCCATCATCGCCACCACAGGGCAACCAAAACTTCAATGCAAGCCGATCGGTAGCTTCATCCGAGCATTCGACAAGTACACTAGCGTCAAATGATCCGAATACAGTCCAGACACCAGCAAGAACTGCAGGGAAGACGCCGGGGACAGTTGACGATCAGCAATTGAAAGTTGCTGTAGCTTCAGGTTCGTCCGTCGAAGCAGGAGCTCCAGTATCCACCTCACAAAAACCAAACTCTGTCGATCAACCAGACGCTCAACCACCAGTTTCGTCAATACCTTCATCAGCACAAACTTCAGCTCACCCGACGACGCCTCCCTTATCAGTGAAAGTATCAACATCACGAGGGAGCGAGTCTGAAGTGGGTCCGCAAACCGCTCTGCAGGAGCGAACGCCGTCGTTTCCTGTTGTGATAAAAGACGAAGATGCGCAGGAGTACGACGATGACTTTGATCAGGACGAAAACGACGACGGGAAGAAGTCTCGCAGCAAGAGTAAGATCTTAACGTGAAGACACGCATTCTTCTCCTTAAAGAAATCACATCAGCAGTACAACACCGTTTACAATTGTGTGACATTGCTGCTGTTTCGGTTAGCGCCGACATCGCAGTGCTGCAACGATATTGGTGTCTTTTTCCACACCTTGAACATGCTCATCTCCTCCTCTAACTTTCGCCGCTCGGAGGACAACTGGTCAAGTAGTGACCACGGGATCTTCGCCACTTGTATGAGTCGGCGCTTTCGCTGCTCCCGGTTTTGCTTTTGTTCGTCGTCAAACGCCACCTTTGCTTTGTTCTCTTCTACCAGTAAGAACGCCTTTCGCTCTCGTGCCATGCTGATATCAGTGCGCTTTTTCGAGTACGAGCGTTGTTGGTTCTGTATCTTCACACTCGTTTGCTCGATGTCCTCAAACACAGGGTCAAAGAGCTTCTTCGCCTGCTCGATCTGCGTTTGCGCTGATACGAGCGTCACCTGATTCGCTAGATCCTCAACCTCACGGATCGTAATGTTTACATCGTCGTTTCCAGGTTCGCTGAGCCCCATACGCTTCTTCCACTTGCTCTGAATAACAGCAAGCAAGTCCGCATTCGCGATACAGAACACTTCCTTTCTCATTGCTTCCTCCAGCACGTCGGCACTCCACGTTCCACACCTCCATTGCTTGTCAGGTTTCCCACTGTGATGGTAGCGGGTGATTCCCCACTTGCGTCGCTGATCGGCGACTCGCTTTCGCTTATCAGCGAGTCTTTGCGCGTGTTGAAACAGGCATTCCCGCTGGAAAATAACGTATGTGTGTGCATTCAGCAGCGTTAGAACTCGCTTGACAAGCGAAGCTGAAGTGTGCCTACTCACCTCCCAGTAGCTGAGAAACTCTTCTTCCCGCCAGACTTCAAACTGCAATGACGCACTGCGCATCAGTAGCAAGCACTCTTCGTCACTCACAATAGAATCGATACGCTCTCCGTACATTCCTCCGCTTCTCTTCGAGGTCGTGTATGCGTTGCTGGAATGCGAGCATCGCCGCTTCTTTCTGTTTGAGCTTGAACCCGAGCTTAAAAATCGTGTCGAGTTTCAAGGTTGTAATCGCGGCGCGCTGCAGCTTCATCTTTTCCTCCATCTCTTCGACCCACCCGTGCTCAATCGCACGGGGCGACACACGAAGGCGCTGGGTCTGCATATCGAGGTAGATGCTCTCCATCTGCTCTCATAGTAAGTCGAGCTGTTAACAGTCTTGGCCACAATGAGGATCAAAGTGGATCAAGCTCCAGTTGACAACGTACGTCGCAGATCTGTTCGTGGTTCCGATAATACTGCTCTTCAAGTGCGCACACCCTAAGCATGCCCACATACACGCATACATCAACAGATCGTTCGATCGTACAGATTTACCAGTTCACACCACAACGTAAGCATAGTCTGTTCGCACTCTTGATGAAGTTGCAGCCGCTCGAGACGCTTTACAAGCTTGTCTCGCTGCACTCGATGCCACTCCTCCTCCACCTCCAGAACGCGCATTAGTTCTTGTCGATTGCGAGTTTCCCGATCTCGAAGCAGCGCGTTCACTGTCGCTCTTGCTCGCACTCCTCGAAACATGCGCTGGATCTGCATCGCTGCGCCGTTCGCTTTGCATCGGTATCGAAGGACTGCTCTTCGTGCAAGCGCGCCACGGATGAGCCGCTGGAGATTCACTGCTTTCACCGTGAGCCAGTGCAAATCGAATTGTTTCCGAGACGCGTAGCCTCTCCAGAGCATCTGAATATGCAGAGCTGCGACAGTCTGCTTAAGGAGACGAGAGCTCTTCCGAGCAAAGTAGCCGCGCACGATCGCCTGGACCTTGCACACATTGACGCACTCCCATTGCTTCCAGGCCGCGACCACCTGGCGCACATAATGACCGCGGAACGCCGCCTGGAGCTGCGTTGCGCGAAACGTGCGACTCACGTGCCACGCGCGCACCCACCCGCGACAGAGCATCCCGCGCGCCAGGCGCTGAATCTGCACACTCGCGTAAGTCTTGCGGAGGAAGGTGCGCCAGAGCGCTCGGCGTTGACACGCGCGCCACCATTGTTGCACGCGCACGGCGCTCTACCGAATTGCAGCAGCATCCGAAGTGGACATTAGCTCCCTGCCTGCCGCGCTCGCTCGCTCGCTCTCACAGTTGCCACCCGCAAGACGCACCGCCGCGTAGCGCGTCTCGAGCGCCAGCAGATCGTCGACGATTCGCGGCCGCCGCTTCTTCCTGCTCTTCGTCCCGCACGAAACATGTCAAAAGCGCGGCGCCCAGCAGCCTGCCAACAGATCTCACGCACCGGCGGGCGGCGCGCGGCAGCAGCGGCGCGCGGTCGCGTAGCAGTGCCTCCAACCGCTTGTTCTCTGCCGCATATGCGCTCGCGCCGGGCAATCGTAGCGGCTGCTGATTGCTGCTGTAGCTCGCAGCGGGTGGCAGCCGCTCGAGCGGCGGGGGCTTCAACCGCTTGGCATTGGCTCCGAGGCGCACGCGAGCTAGCTCGCGGTCTAACTGCGCGCCGGGGTCCGAGTGCTCGTACTTTTGCGGGAGCAACCCACGCTGGCGGCGTGCGCGCGCCTCACGTCGCTCCTGCTCTTCGCGCTCGGCATCGCGCGCCGCCGCGCAGAGCCAGGCGGCGTCTGCGCGCAGGAGCACGTCGCCGAGCTTGCTGGTGCTCATTCGTTGAAGTGGCGTGTGAGGTTGGCCATTCCCTCGCTTACTTCACAGCTGCTACATTAAGTGAGAAGATCGCTCACAGCGAAAGCCCGCCTCGTAGAATGGGAGCGCAGGCGTCGACCAGCGCGACTGCGGGGGCGACGGCGGCGGGGGAGGCCGCGACCGACGCCGCCGCGTTTCGGCGCGCGTGGCGCGAGGGCGTACCATTCACGCAGCTGCACGACGAGGCGTTCGTGGCGGAAAAGTACCAGGAGGTGCGCGGCGGTGGCAGCGACAGCGACAGCCATGTGGACGCGCCGGCGCTCGTGTCTGGCCACAACGGCGTATCGATGGACGAGCTGCAGCACGCGGCAGACACCGCGCGCGTGCGGCTTTTCGGGAAGCGCCGCACGCCGCTGGCTGCAATGGCGGGGACAGCGAGGGCGGCCAGCACCAGCGGCTGGGCTTCGCCGTCACTTGCGGACGGGAGTTCGCCCGTACAGCAACAGGTGGCGGTGGACAGCGACACAGCGGCTAGCGCGCTCGAGTCCGACCGGATCCTGTCGCGCGAGTCGGCGGAGAGCGTCGCGGCTGAGCAGCTGCGCCGACAGCGCACGGAGATCGCCGCGCACTACTTCGCGCAGCTCGCTGAGCGCCTTCGAGTGCAAGATGCGCGCGCTGGTGACGGCGCTTTCGCTGATGCTGCGGTCGACTCGGAGATGCAAACTGCAGCATCGACGCCGCAGCAGCAGGTGACACCCGGCGCGACGTACCTGGCGACGTGGAGCGGCGCACCGAGCGGCGTATTTGCGGTCACCTCGTTCCGCGTGCAGCTGGAAATGCTACGCGAGTTCCGGACGTCGATGCCGCGGCTGTTCGAGAGCAGCGTGCTTGCAATCGTGCAGACGCTGCTGGATTTTCCGCCGTTCGCGCTGAGAAGTACGTCGTTAGGAGCGGCGGAGCAAGCACTGGTATCGGACGCCCACATATTCTGCCGAGACGTCCTGGATGCGAGCAGTTTGGCGGAATCGCATCGCCAAGTGACGCTGTTGCTGCTATTGGCGCTCGGAGTGAGCAGCGGTCGCGTTAGCTTGCTTCTGAACTTCTCCGAGAGGCTGCTTCATGCTTACGATTCGGCAAGCGAAGAGCATAGTAAGCAGCTGCTCCAATCGCGAACGTTTGAGTCGTGGATCGACGTGCTGCTGGCAAGGTTGGAGACGTATCGCGTGGAAGTGTTTCTCGGGGTGTTCAAAGAAGACACGCTCGTGAAGCAGTTCCAAGTCAAGCTGGTTCGGGCATCGGAAAGCGACCAGGCTGAAAGCGAGAAGCTGCCGGGCACTGAGGCGATCACGACTGATGGGACTTTTGTGTACACTTGGAGCCTGAAAGAGGGACTACTGAAGATTGGCACTGGGCTGAACTTCACGATTGCTGGCAGAGTGTATGCTGAAAGTGGCGCGTCGGTGTACACCGAGAGTCTCCAACGCCACCGAAATTTCCGAGGTGCACTCTGTGGCTCCGGTAGAGAAGTCACTGACGTGGTGCGCAGCGAATTAGCGAAGCTTGAAGCGGGGGCGGCAAACGAGGCTATCGCGAAACGGAGCGTTTGTGAAGCTTTGACGACCGGCGACCTGGACGACATCATCTCTTCGTTTATCCCGCGCCGACTGTTTGTTGTTTTCATGGCGGATGGGGAAGATAAAACGAGCACGTTGAGCGACGACGACGATTTCCAGCTCCTACTCTCGCTGCTGAACTCGAGTGGAGCCAGGCTTCTCGCAGCATTCTACGGCGATTTTGAAGTTTTGGGCCGAGAAAGCATCGATTTGTTACATCGAAGATTTCAGACCGCAGATACAAGTGCTACGGTGGGGGACGAGAGCGACAAAGACTCCCTGTTGACTGTTTCAATGGAGCTACTAAATGAGATGCTCCCAGCGACCGCAAAGTCTCGAGAGATATCGAGTGCGACAGAGCTGATCCTGTTCTACAGCTTCGAAAGAGACGACGAGATTGTTTGTCACAACTTTCGGATGGGGGATCAGATCTCAGATGTCGAGGACAGAAGCTCGGATGTCTACCTTTCGAGTATGGTACTATGCGGCGACTCACTCTATCTCAGCTTGCTGTGCACGAGTAGCGACAAGATTAGCCTGGACAATCCAAAGCCCGAGCCCAAGCGGAAGTCGCGACGACTGATCCGGATTTCTCCTCAAGACTTGAGCATCGTCAGTGTCCTCTCGTTATCTGGAGACGGATCATCAGCGCGATCACCGTCGATCAAGCCTTCGATCGTTTATGTCACCGAAGGGATGCGCATTTACGAGGTTGAGATGAGCGCCAGTCGCTTCAATGTTCAGGTGTTTTCTCCAACGGTTCGAGCTAACGGCTCACTCGAGCTCAGGTTTGAGCGAGCATTCCCAGTCAACATCGACGATATCCAGAGCCCGGAGTTTGTGAGCTACTTTCTGTCGCTGCTGAGCTTCGAGTTGAGTCCGACTGATGACGCCATCGATCTCCCAGTGCTGTACACGAACGGAAAGTGGCTCGGAATTGTCGTGCCGTCTTCATCAGACAAGGCACACTGCGTGATGGTCGATTGTGACACCGGCGCGTTTGTCGAAGACAAGTCTGACGCCACACGGGACTCCAGTCTGCCAAGTCAACCCGCTCCAGTCAAGTGCCACGAGCTTTCTATTCCTGGTCGTTTGATCTGCTTCGACGCAAGAAACAACGTCTTGTGGACACTTGACAACGAGAAAGGAGCGCTAAGTTGCTTCCGCAACCCCGGTGTTCGAATCTCTCTGACGCATCGACAAACGCCATCACAAATACTGGAGCAAGCTGTTCAACGCGACGCGATGTCGATCGAGAACACAGAAGTGTCGCGTTCGACCCAAATCATTCTCAGTTTTGCGGAAGTGACGATCACGCGCGTGCTCGGATTTCTGTCCGATAATGCCGAGACAAGCGAGCAAGCAGATTGGATTTCGATGCTTGACTCACATTCCGCAGTCGCTGAACCAGCGGTGATCCCCTTTGTTGCTGATCTGCACGACGTGAGTTTTTCCGCTTTGCTCCAGTTGACAGCGAGATTCACAGCATTGCTCCAATCAGGAAAAGCGTCCACTGTTCACAGTTACTGCCTGCAAGCATGCTTGAGCGTCATGGACGCAAGCGTGAACTTGTTGCTATTGGCAGGGACTGGAAAAGGCACCGCCGGTATTGTGAAGACTCTTCGAGATAGACTTTCGACGCTGCTGAACGATTTAATCCATCCGCCGCAACGCGATAGTTCTTCAGAGGAGCCGCAGCTTGCATCGATGCACACCGAGCAGAGCGAGCGTCTGAAGTTGGCAGTCGTCTCTAAAGCGTTGGATCTGCACGCGACGTGCACTCGGATCTTTCATCCCGATGTGGTGAAGCAGTTCGACGGAATTCTGAAGCACTTAAAGGCCTGGGTGGATGGAAGGGTTGGGGCCACTGAGTTGAAGATCGTGGGCCGTCTACTTGCACATCTGAGCTACCGCACAAAGGAGCTGCAGGTTGGCATTCTCGCGTCTTCTGCCACGTTGGAGACATTCAAGCGGGTTGTTGAGGCGGCAGTGGCAATTCAGAAGCAGAAACTTGCCGCAGCCTTCAGCCAGTCGAGCGCTGCCGCGAGCGATTCAGTGGTGGACGACAGCGATGCGTTTGGAGAGCTTGTTCTGTTTGTCAACAGCGTGTCGCAGAGTCTTTTCCTTGCGCTGAGTGACTCGTCGTCGCCAAGCTTGTCGTCTGAGCAGTCTCTCTCGGTGCTCTCGCTGTTCCGCGCGCTCTGTGGTGCGTGCGAAGGCATATGCACAGACATGGCGAATCGCGGTGGGGCGCATCTATCACGGCAAGCATGGTTTCGTGCAGAGCAATCATTGAGGAAAGGTCTCTTCGGCGTGCTGTCCCCAATGCTGGTGTCGAGCGGTTTGGTGTTCTTGAGCGACCGGGAGCGCTTTCAAACACTTGGTCTCTCGTCATCTGACTACTCTCACGGAGACGGCCCGCTTGTCGAGTTTTTGAAAGAAGGGGCGCAGGGGATGGCGTCGCTGCTGCAGTCAGTTGAGGCGGTCAAGGAGATGCTGAACGTTCCGGTAAAGGAGCAGACTGTCGAGAGTGTGATTGTGGATTTCAAAGTGGAGACAATGGAGTCTGCGCACGAGTACGAGAACAACTATGACGACTTGAGAGAGTTGCGCATTGCGGGCGCGACAAGGATCGTTGTGACGTTTGATCCGAAGAGTAGAACCGAGCTGAACTACGACTACGTGACGTTTTACAAGGACCGGAACAAGCGGGAGTTTTATGGCATTGGGAACTATTCCGGGCGGGATTCCGAGTACACTTGGCCGGGTGTCGGAGCGAACCCGCCGCTGGTGATTGAGAGTGATCACTGCTTTGTGGGTTTCCACACGGATCCGTCAAACACTGACTGGGGTTACCGATTCACCGCGAAAGGAGAAATCCTGAAGAAGCGGACATCCGTGAAGCGCCACTGGCTCGTGTTTTTGACGGAGAGTATCGTGCGCGTGCTCGACGAGATCATGCGCATTTTTGTGGACGGAAGCACGTTCGCCCCGATCAGTGAGGCAGAGTTTCTTAACGAGCGGGTTTTGCAAAGCGAGTTGCTGAAGGGCGGCGTATCCGCAGAGCAGAGCCAGAACACGAACGTGCTCGAGTTGCTGAAGGCGTTCGCAGACCCACCGGAGAACTCGCGTGCCGAGAAAGTTGTGAATGCGTTGAAAATTCGAAGTGGAACGCGTCAGCAGCATATGTCGTCATCGTCGTCGTCGTCGTCGTTCTCAAGTGCTTCTGAATCGAGTGCAAGTCAAGGTGTCAACAGCGCTGTGCGTGCAGTCGCGGCAGCAATTTTGCATCACAATATGTGGGGAATGGATGCGTACGCATTTGCGGAGGACTTGCGCAGCGATGTATCGGACCAGCTGCTTCGAGGATGGAAGAATGCTCAAAAGATGCGAGATTGGTTCCATCTCGGAGACGCGGCAGATGCAGGAATGCAGCGGCCAGCGTCGCCGAGTCGCCGCCGGTCGAAAAAGCTACGTCGTCAGCCATCTGCTTTTAAAGGGATATCAGAAGAATCCCTCCAGATATTGTGCGAGAAAGTGACGGAACGCGCTCGTTTTCTGCTGGACCTTACGCCAGCATCGTTCTCGTACGTTAGTGGCGCGAAGCGTCGCTGGGGTTTGCTGGCAAAGTACGGGCACGCAATCGGGAAGGCGGGCTCAGCGGAATCTGCAATCGACAAGTGGTACAATTTGCTGGATGAACTCCAGGCGGCGACCGAGCTACGCAGTTTGTTCCAGTATCGGCGCAATTCGAGCGAGCGGATGCGAGGAGGACAAATCAAGTCTGTGACCGAGCAGGTGCTGGAGTTCATTCAAAGCGACGTCGACATCGACGAACTTCGTGGAATCATTGAGACGCGAAACGCTCGAGCTCGTAGTCGAGTGTTTGGAATCGATTTGTTTGCGCGCACTTGGAGTTGCTGCGCTAGTGTGCAGATGAAAGCGGCGCTCGTGGAGTCGTTCGCGAGTACGATGAGAAAGATGGTGCAAACGCACACGTTTGCAAACGGGTCACCGCTTCCTGTCACGGCGAGAGTTCACTTTGCGACGAAGCTGAGCGGGTGTCAAGAGTCCCTGCGACTCCAAGTGAACGAAAGCTTCGGCCGGTGTCTGCGAGAGTTTGCAGATACGCTGGCATCAGCACCGCTGGAAGAATCTCAGTGCTCGTTGATCGTGGCGATTCTCAAGGCGTGTGCACTCGACTACGAGGTCGAAGACTCATACCTCCTTTACGAAAGCCGCATTCTCGCACAAGTGCTGCGGGTGCTGCCGAGCGAGGTATCACAGATTCGGCGAACTGCTCAGTCGATACTGAGCGTGTTTTTGTCGCGCTTTGTGGTTGGGAAGACGAGCTCAAGTGCAGATTTGAGCGAACAGGAGAGCTCCGATGACGCTCTTGAGGCTACTACTTTTCAGCGGCAGTTGTTTGCCGCTGTGGGGCTCCAGTTAGAAGATGTGAGCAATGCGGCTGCATTCGACCCACAGTCATCATCCTCAGATGCATGCAATGAGGTGACGCAGACGGGAGATGACAAGTATTACAGCCTTGTCGATGCTTCGCCCGGTCTCACGACACCTTACTTAGAGAACTATCGCGTCGGCTGGAATCATACGATTATGCTGTGGGTGTACGTCCATGGAGAGTCGAATCTCTATGCGCTGAAAGTTGGCGACGAAGTGCGGCGCGGCCCAGCATGGAAGGATCGCAATGATGAAGCAGACGGAAGTGATCACGAGACGGGTGTAGTAACTGCAATCATTGAGCCGACGAAGGTCGAAGTCCGCTGGGGAGGTTCTGGCGTTGGCGAGTACGTCTTCAATCCGAGTGATGGGACCTTCGAGGTTGTTCTTGCCGACCAGGGTGTGGGCGGAGTGATCTATTGCAAGGGCAATAAGAGTCTTGTCAAAGACACGGCGTTCGCAGCTCCGTGGTCAAGTTTCGGGCTATTCCTGAGCGACCAGCGCCAACTAAGCTACAAGATCTCGTGCGGCGGGGACCGAGAGTGTGTCTACAACAGCAACTACGAACTCGACACGAACGAGTGGTCGCACGTCGCAGTCACGCAGGATGGCGATTCGCTGAAGGTGTATGTGAACGGGATTCTGGCATCGCATCATCTGCTTGACCCGTTTCTTCTCATGCACGGAGATGTAAGTGCGTCCGAGGCAAAGATTGTCGAATCGGCACATCCGTACCCGGACACTGTTGATCAGTACTGGCCAGTACACATTCCTGGGGCATCAAAAATCCGTGTGACGTTTGATCCGCTCTGTGATGTCGACCAGTCAACGGGATTTGTTCGGTTTTACAAGAACGCGCGCTGCAACGAGTTTTGGGGAGAAGAAAAGTACTCTGGGAAGTACCACGACCCAGAGCGCAATTTCCCAGGTGCTCAGAGCCAGCGCTATCGTAGGCGAAGAAGTAGCGGCGCGGGTCTCGCTGGGGCAACTGGAAATTCAGTGGAGATCCCTTCGGATCGTTTCTTGGTATACTTTCACAACGAAGGCGCCTCGAACGGTTGGGGCTTCCGGCTGCTCGCGGTGCCGCAGTTTCCGTCGCGTGGTGCTGAAGGTTCCCATGGATTATCGCTAAACCCGTACCCGCTCTACTTCGGCGAGCCGCCAACCAGAGTTCTCGACGAGCCTGCTGCGAAGTGTTCGATTTTCCAGCCGAAAGTGTGTGCGTTCGCTGCCTCAGAGAAGGCTATCGCTTTCGAGGTCCAGAAGATGAGCCCTGCAATGGAGCAGGCGCCATGTGCTCACCCGAGCGACAGAGTGCTGCACATCCTGAGCTTACTTCAGATGTGTTCAGACACTTCTTTTGGTCGGTCGCTGATCGGAACGCCTGAGAACCTAGGGTATCTCTTGAAGTTGGCATTAGGCGAGCGCGTACCAGTCGCACTGCGATGTGCAAGTGCTGCGGTATTGCGAGAGCTGGTGGAATTCTTGACTCCTGAAATCGCGGCGGCTCAGGTCAAACGTGTGCTCCCGCAGCTAAATTGTGGCCTCGTCGAGCACATCTTTTCCCAGATCGGCGACCTCCTGAACGTTTGGAAGCTGTATGCTGACGAAGAGAGGACGTACGAAAACGCGTCTAATCGTAACGATGACGTTGCGGCAGAGCCTGTATCTGTGGAGTTGCGCATATCTGCACAAGAAGCAACGAGCCTCGCATCGGCGTACATATCTCTGCTACGAGTCATGGCTGGGCATTTTGACTGGAGCGCGCTCGTATTTCGGATCGTCTCAAAGTCACTGCCTGGCGCCCAGTTGCTCACTGCCGCGACGAGTGATCTGAACTCGGTCGGGCGAGCGATTGCGTCATGTGCACTGCTCGGTGGAACGTACAATGGGGTCACAATCGGTGGACGGGTCACGTGTTGCGTCAATATCGATGGAAAAGAAACAGTTGAGACGGGTTACTTGCTCCAGCTACGTATCAAGAACGGGATCCGAGTTGCACAGGTGCTGTTTGACTGTGACAGATCGCGTCCGATTGATGTGCCAGTGACCGACATCGCCCACCTGGAGAATGAAGAGCTAGAGGAGCTCCAACTCTTCTATGCGCACATGTCGCCGTTTGCGGAAGATATCAAGGCACTCTTTGTCGAAGTGTTGCAAGTGGACGTCAGCTCAGATTCTGGGCGGGAACTGTACAAGCCGAAAGTGACGCGAAAAGAAAACGTTGAGGTGTTGGAGAGTGAACACCCATATTGCAGTGGTGAAGACGTGACGTACCCTCTGGATTTCGGAGAAGCCAAGGAAATCGTGATCTATTTTGACAAAGCATCCTGCACGGCTGGACCTAACGACTACGTGTCGTTCTTAAAGCGTTCTGGGTCGGAAGGAGGCGGCGGTGCATCGCCGTCTAAACGAGAGTACTGGGGTGAGCACAAATACTACGGCGACAACTTCCCGGGTCTCGGCAATGTTCCGCCGCTTCGAATCGAAGCATCGAGTGTGGATGTGTATTTCCATACCGACGTGTCGGCGTCGCGAGACCCGATCGAATGGGGTTTCAAGTTGACGGCGCACGCATTCGAGGACACGCTATCGTTTCCTCCAGAGATCCCACCGTTGATAACTGCAAGCGCGCTCTGCGATGTTCGAACAAGATGCGTCAAATCGATCAGCTCGTTTTTCCGGCTGCAGAAGAACTCTGCGAGTCTTCCAAATTTCACATCTCTCGTTCCTTCGTTGACCAGCATTGCGAACGAACCAAGCGAAGGACGTCCGACATGCTCTGCTCCGCGATCGCAGGTGTTCGAATCGAAGCATCCATATTCAAGCTCAGTTCTGGAGTACATGGAGGTGGTGTTTCGCGGCGCGTCGCGACTGACAGTCACGTTCGATCCTCAGAGCCGAACGGAACTGAACTGCGACTACCTCTCGTTCTTCAAGGATCGATCGCTTACGGAGCGCTGGGGTGCCTTCCAGTATTCTGGTGATGACGAGTCTGCGAACTGGCCCGGTGTGAACGGCCGACCTCCGCTCGTAATTCCCGGTGACTCGTTCACATTGTTTTGGTGCACGGATGTGTCGAATGTCGATTGGGGCTGGAAGTTTACTGTCACCGCCGAGTTCAAGCCGGTTTCCCCGCTCTCGCTTACTGTCCAGCAGCTTGACAAGCGAGCGTATCAAATGTTCGAGATTATGTATGAGAAACTGAAGCCCCAGCGATTGCCGTATCCCGCCGAGTTTGATGGTTACGAGCAGGTCATTGGAGAAGATGAGAGAATTGCACATCGGTGGAGAAACGACCCGTTGCATCGATTCGTTTTCGCAAGCGCCAGTGCTGAAGCATGTAATGACGTTTCGGTGAATCCGGCTGGGCGACAGTGGTTTGCAGTTGTCGATAAAGCTGGCGTCACCGTCTACAAAGAACGAAGCAGCACGGAAATTGATCGAGTGATTGAGCACGGGGAAAAGTTCCAAGCGGTCAGTCACAGCGACGGATGGCTTGCGCTCTTCCCTGCGGACTTGATGCACACGGCCTCCGAATGTGGCTGGGTTCGACAACGAACGGCAGACAAGGTACATGTCGTCTCGTTGGACGGACTGACACGCCACGAAAATCTGCTGGTGCTTGGGGTCGACGATTCGCGAATGGAGCCCCATCATTCGATTCTTGAGATGAGTGAGAGCAACGAGGAACAAGAAGCGCTGGCGAACTTCTCCTCTCAGTTCACGCTCGAGAATTTGAAAGGACAGTGCACTCGATTCCAGAGCTTTACATACGACATGCACCGCGCGCTCGCGACTAAATGCGCTCGAGCAGCCATCATTGATTTGCTGTCGTGTCGGCTGAGCGCTGAAGCGATGCGACTGAGCGACTTTGGCGACGAGAAGCAGTTTCTAGCGCTGCTGTCGCACATCTTCGCGGACGATATCGTTGACATCAATGCTGACTCCGGCACGACCGCGCTACTAGCGAACACTGTGCGGCAATTGGCGAAGAGTCCAGCAAATGCCGAGTTTCTGAAGCGCAGCATAAATCAATGTTTTCTATTGGTGCGTCAAGGCGCAAAGTTGCTACCTCCCGAGCGTGGAGCACTCCGGATCCTTGAAAGTGAGCACCCGTACAGTGGAAACACGGATCAGCACTGGCAAGTGTCGATCCCTGGAGCGAGCAAGATTGTTATCACCTGCGATTCCAGGTCCAAGTGTGAGAACGTTAACGCGTGGTTGCGCTTCTACAAAGACGGATCAAATCGCTCGGAGACTCATGGTGAATCCGAGTACGGAGGGCAAGGTGGTAACGAGAACTGGCCAGGATGCAGTGGTCGCCCGCCGCTGGTTATCCCAGCAGATTCGTTCGAGGCGCACTTCCACTCGGAGTCGAGCCAGTCGGATTGGGGTTTCAAGCTGTTCGTCGTCGGGATTTTCGATGGTGTCGGTCTCACCGGAGCTCCCCCAAATCCACAGGATATCGACGCGAAGTCTGCGATGCAAGTCGTCAAAGTGTGCTGCTGGGTCTTGGAGGTCCTTTCAGCCGAGCTGTCGACACAAGACCTTGCATTGTCAAAAACGCTGTACTCTTTACACGCGTTGGAGACGCTGCTTTTCAGCCTAGAGAAGCTCCCCCAGCTTCTCAAGCCGAGTCTGCTAATGATTCTGGCCAACTTGGCTCAGAATCCGACCCGCTTCCACAGTCTCCCGCAAGACTTAGTGGAGCGCGTTCGCGATCTTGTCAACATGGAAATGAGCGTGCGCTACAAGATTGAGGAAGCGAGCGAGCTGAAGTCTCACTTCTTACAGACGCTCGTTCAATGCGCCATTTCGATTGATCTAGCGATTGAAAGTGGCAGGTTTTCCCAAGCGCTGCGCTCCCCACCGGAGTCACGAAGCCCTCAACAACTGACGT
>JAASFZ010000439.1:0-17686 GCA_023334075.1 Globisporangium nunn | reverse complement strand
GAAGGAGATTGTGGAGATGGCGAGGTTCAGGGACCCGAAGCTGGCGGACAAGAAGGTCGTACTCAAGTGCACCAGGAACGTCTTGCGCTGTACCAACAGTGGATGCAAGGCCAACTTCTGGAACAGGGACGTCAATGCTGCGCGGAACATGCTGGAACTGCTCAAGAGCAGACTGAAAGGGAAGCACGGAGCGAGACGGCTGCGAGCATTTCAGCGAGGCCAGTAGTGCAAGACACGTCGACTGGCAAAGTGGCTGGAAAGACTCGCAGCGTATGTGTTGCGGGAATGCGTCGCCAGCCACATCCACATATTCAGGCATAGCGACCAGTAGGACATTCGCAGTGCCAGCCGTCAATAATGACATGCGACGCAGCAGCAGGTAATTTAACCGCGTGCAATACATTGCAGAAGTGGCTGCAGGACTTTCTGTTCTTTCACTATGGCGACGTCTGCGTTAGCGCTCGGGTCTTTCCTGGGCGCCGCGAACGTATTCGGCGCGCGCGTAAACTACATCTTTCTCAAACGGATGGATTCGCAATTTCGACATCTTCCTCTCCGGTCCCAGAAGCAAGCAGCGCCGCCATGCTGCGCAGCGCCAAGCCCCTCGACTGGGCGGCCGACGACGACGACGCCGACGCCGCGCCGGACTTCCCGACGCCATCGCAGGCGCCGCCCGCCGCCGCCAGCAGCAGCAGCGAGCCGCGCAACCGCTGGAACCGCGCGACCGACGCGCCTGCGCGCAGAGACGGAGCTGGAGGAGGTTACGACCGCAGAGAAGCAGCAAGTTATGATCGAGGTTACGATCGGCGCGACGGAGGAGGCTATGATCGACGCGACGGAGGAGGCTATGATCGACGCGATGGAGGAGGCTATGATCGACGCGACGGAGGAGGTTACGATCGACGCGATGGAGGAGGTTACGATCGACGCGACGGTGGGTATGCTCATCGCGACGGTGGGTATGATCGCCGGGACGGAGGAGGGTACGGTCGCCGCCAGCAGCAGCAGCACGTGGAGCTGCCGAAGGAGCAAGGCGTGGTGATTGCGATCAAGGAGAGTTTCGGCTTCGTGAGGTGCGAGAATGAATGCATGAACGAGAGGAAGGTGGGTGGGCGCGATCGATGAGGTGCTGACGGTGGAGCTGGTGGCTGCGTCGCCGCAGCTGCATGGATCGCGAGGGCGACCTGTTCTTCCACATCACGGAGGCGCCGCTGGAGCTGCAGCTGCACGACGAGGTGGAGTTTCGCGTCAAGTTCAACCAGCGGTCGTCGCGGGAGATGGCGTGCCAGCTTGCAGTGCTCCCGAAGGGCACGATCGTACAGGAAAACGTGCGTTGTATCAAGAGATTCTTGCCTGCGCATGTGGGCATTGCTGCTCTTGTTGCCACCGGCGACTGATGTATATAATGTAATATGTAATGTGTGTGGATGTCGTGGCGGGGGATTAAATGATCGACAGGTGTCCGAAGAGTTCCTGGAAGGTGTCGTGACGCGCGGCCTTCGCTCGGCGCCGAACTACCACAGCTCGAACGACGGGCGCCAGCAGCAGCGTGACGACTCGTACGGACTCATTGAGATCGCCAAGGCGGTGACTACAGCAAGTGGAAGCGACGAGATCAAGTCTGAGTCGGAGGCGCAATCAGAAGTAGCAGTCGCAAATTCCAGCACAGATGACAGCGAGACATTGAAGCCAGGACAGTTTGCTGCACGGCAGCAACGCAACACCGTTCGGTTCAACGCCGACAGCGTCAACCCGGTCGGCGGCAAACAGCAAGAGGAGGCCGGTGCTAGAGGCGAAGAAGATATCGCAGAACAGGACGAGGGCAGCAACAAGAGTGCGAACGCCAATGCCGCGAACGCGCCGCGCCGCAAGAAGCCGGCAGTGCCGCACTACGGCGATGAAGTGCGCTTCCGTGTCGCAACACATCGTAGGACGGGCGCGAAGCGCGCCGTGGAGCTCACGGTGACGGTGTCTGCGAAGGCGAAGCTCGAGAAGGAGATCGACGCGAAGCTGGCGACCATGACGCGCGAGCTCGGCGTCGTGGACAAGCTGAAGGCTGGCGGCGGCTTCATCAAGTGCTGCGATCGCCTGGAGGATGTCTACTTCCCGCTGCACGAGATCCGCGCGAGCAATGACGAGCAAGGCGGCGCGGCAGGCGAAAGTGCTGAGAGTACTGCTGCGGACGCAGAAGGCGGTGATAGCAAGAGCCGCAAACAAAGTGGAAAGAAGCAGCCGATGCTGAGAGAGGGCGACGAGGTGTCCTTTTTTGTGTACGAGGAGAAGGAGGACGAGTCCGGTCGGTCGCGACCGCGGCTCACTGCGCTGCGCGTTCAGAAGCTGCCCAAGGGGTCTGTTTCGTTCGAGGAGTTGATCCGCTCGGACGTTGAGGGCGTGGTGTCGAAGAGCCCGAAAGAGCCCCGCAACGGTCCGGAAGTGGTTGGTTCAATCACGCCGAACATCGATAATGCTGCGGCTCCGCCGGTAGGAGGCAAAACGAATGCTGCTGTGAACGACGACGAGAGCCAAGAAGAGTCTGTAGTAGCAGCGGGTGAAGGCAGCGGCGACGCCAAGCCATCCACCGCCGCACCAGGAGAGTCGCTGAAGAAAGCGCCGAAGAAGGCGAAGGACAACAGCAAGAAGAAAGCCGCGAGCGTCGCGTTCCGTCTGTCGGACACGCACGACATGAGCTACTCGCCGATCGTCGGAGATGTCGTGCTTTTCGACGAAGTGCTGGACAAGCGCAGCGGGAAAAACAAAGCCGTGAATGTACGTGTCGTGCAGTTGAACCCGAAGAACCGCGAGCGCGGGGTGATAACGTCACTCCGGGACGAGTTCGGGTTCATCAAGTGCGCCGACCGGCCAGTGGACGCGTACTTCCGCTTCTCGGACGTAATGGCTGCGCAGCGGGATCTCCGTCTGGGCTTGGAGGTTGCGTTCGATGTGAATGTTGATCCGACCAAGCCTGAGCACGCGCGCGCGAGTCGCGTCGAGATTCTGCCGAAGGGAACTGTGCAGTGGGAGGTGGCAGTCGAAGACGGTCTCGTAGGCGAAGTCGTCGCGGTACCGTCTTCTGGACGCGGGGGTCCTGGCTCTGCGAGCGGTGGTCGTGGGAAAGGGTCTTTGAAGGTCGCGAACGGTCGAGTCCGCTTTACCTCGACTCCGAAGAGGTTTTGGCTGGACTTTCTCCCGGAGATCAAGGAGAAGATCGACAGCAAGTTCGTCTCGGCGAGTAGCAACAGCGACGAGCAGAAAGCAGCGGTGGAGAGCGGAAGTGAAGGCGACAAGATTGATGCAAGCAGCAACAACTCCGAATCGGACAAGAAACGGAAAGAGATCAGGCTGCTGTTCCCGGTGTCGCTGTCCAAATCGGAGCGATTTGCGATCCACCAGTACTGCGATGAACTCGGGATTCAGCACCAGAGCTCTGGAGAAGGCGCGAGTCGTCGACTGGAGCTGGTGGCAGCCGCGAAGGTACCGTCAAAATCCGCGTCAGCGATTGCGGAGCTCCCAGCGCTCGAACTGGAGTTCAAGATGGAGGATCTTGCGGAAGTTCGGTATAGTCCGCAAGTGGGCGACCGCGTGAAGTTCACACTGATGCTCTCGACGCGAACGAAGCAGTTTCTGTGCAAGTCTGTGGTGTGTGTCGAGTCGGTGTCTGGTGTGCCGCTGACTTCGACAGCACCGCTTTCCTCCTCCTCGAAAAAAGGTGAAGCGACCAACGGTGCGGCGCAGCGAGGCGAGGGCTTCATCGTCGCAGTGCGCAACGAGGGCTTTGGCTTCATCCAACCGGCGAATGCGTTCGGCAATAGCTTTGATGATAACCTCTTCTTCCACATCAAGGAAGTGACAACTGGCGAGACGCTCGAGAGCCTCAAGGTTGGCATGGAGGTGGAGTACACGACAAGTTTCGACGAGGTGAAGAAGAAGACCCGCGCGCTTGCGATCACTGTGCTGCCTGCGGGAACGATCAAGAAGGTGGAGCCGCAGGTCCTGAAAGGAGTGGTCACTCGCCCGAGCTTCCTGCAACCGATGAAGGCGAAGGGGGGCATGCGGTTCGTGAAGAACAACAAGCAGGCGATAAGCACGATCGGTAAGATCCGCGCGATCGTCGAGGGCGACAGCGCGGATGACGCGAATGGAGAAGGAGACGATAACGACGATGACGACGCTGAGGATCCAGGCGAAGACGAGGACGAGGAACAGGAGGAGACTGCTGCCACGGACGAGGCGGAAGGGTCTGCCGAGGAGGCCTCTGAGACCACTGACGCAAAGAAGAAAACGAAGGCGAAACCGCTGCCGAGCAAGGGCAAGAAGCCGCTGAAGAATCCGCTCTATGCGTACAACATCAAGGACATCGTGGACCCGAGCGTGGTGCTGCGCGAGGGTGACGAAGTCGAGTTTACGGCGCTGCCGTCGGCGAAGGGCCCGCGAGCATCCAAGATCCGCGTGCTAGCGCTCCACGCGAAGCAGGGTGTGGTGGTCAAGGTGCAGGACGACTTGGGCGGCGTCATCCGCGTGGATGCCGTCGACGGCAACGCCGACGCGCCGTTGGAGCTCCCGTTCTCCGCTCGGAACGTGCTGCGCGGTGACATCCTGGGCGAGGGCGACCGCGTCGAGTTCGCAGTGTCCTTGACGAAACCGAGCGCCGCAACTCGCAAGATCGGCTCCGCTTCGAAGTCCGAGACTGAGTCTGAGTCTGCTGTTGCTGTGAGCGGCGCTGTCTCTGAGAAGGATGTAGCTGAGGAGAAGTTTGCCGGTCGAGCCACGAGCGTGCTGCGGCTGTCAGTTGGCAGTGGCAGCGCGTCCTCAGACGCAAGAACGCGTGCACCGCGCACCGTGAACTCGTCGCTGCTGCAAGCGATGCGGGAGGTCGGCGCGAGCGCGATTGTGGCGTCGCGCATGGCAACCGGTCCGGACGGCACGCGTGGGTTCAAGGAAGGTTGGCGAACGGCGGTGGTCGACGCGAAGGCTGGCGCCGCTGCTGCCAGTTCGGCGCCTGAGTCGACAGTGTCCGCAGAGTAGCGTTTGCTGTCAGATGCTGTCGTTCGGATCTCGGCGAGCTTATTCCGAGCCAGGCGCGCTCTCGTTCGCTAGTGATTCGCTGACAAGAAGAGTGCTGATGGGTGACGGTTCTTGTCTGTAGGCTGACATGCGATCGACAGAGTAGGAGGAGAGCAAGTGCGTTCGTTGCCCGCGCGAAGCTTGTAGTCGACACCAGCACGCTTTTGCTAAGAAGAAGAACCACATACATGTACAAACACGTTTAGGTGCTGACACTATCTTTCTCACTACAGACTCGCACATCGTGTGCACTTTCAAGGCACAACCTACAATTGACCATATCGACTCTAACAGAAGCAATGACAGTGACTACTGACCACGACCTGCAGTGGCTAACGCGAATCGCTCAGAGGGCTGCTCGACTAACGCGATGGACGAAACAGGTTCGCTCCATGCCCTGGAGTGGCTGCACGGACGTCGAACGGAAGGATGCACGCGTCGGGTGATGAAGAACGCGGCGCGCACTGCCAACTTCGAGAAAATCGTGTTTTGAGAGAAAAGGGCATTGGCATATGCATGCACAGCGTCGGATCTCTTGCGGCGGTGTTACGAAACTTCGCGATCTTCCAGTGGCTCTGCACAAACAACTCGGAGATCATCGATGTGCGTGCTATCGAGCACGACCACACAACCAAACGGTGCATTCGCGATGTTCTTCGAGTTTGAGTCTGATCGCGCCCAGCGTGCTTCCAGTTGATGTGGTATGGTGAGCAAGAATGATCGCCAAGCAGTGCTGTTGTCTGAGCACATGATGCGTAAGGAAGCCACTGTCAGCTCGAGTTCCGTGATCACCTTGCAAACCGCTCATGAATACATGAACTCTTATAGGGTAGACGCCAAGTTGATTCGATTGCTTCACAACCACTGCTTCGCGTGCCAGAATCCCTACTTGACGTTGGCCGAGTCGCTGCGTACGCCTCGCAAGTAAACCGAGAAGAACTTTTCCACTCGGCTCTCAAGCGAGATGTACGGGTCCGGGAACTTGTAGCACGCAACCGCGATCATCGCCTCTTCAAACTCGCTGAATGCGAGCTCGTTGTCGTCAGTCGCGTCGATCGTAGATCTGGGGAAACTGGTAGTCACAGCTGACACAGATCCGGACATCGTTATTGACGTGGTACTGGCAACGTGAGAGCCTCCGGTCGCAGTGTCCGCATCACTCTCGTGCTTATGGCGCACGACCTTGTTCAAGAGAGCGAGGATTTTCTCGTTGTTAAATGACGCGTCCTGGATGCCCTTGTCGATGAGACATCGGCCAAATGTGAACGCAGTCATGCGAGGACGCTTGCGCTTCTTCTTGGAGTCCTCGGGTGCGTACTCGGCATACAGATCTTTCAACTCGTCCGCGTACTTGATGAGCAGTCGGCGGATCTTGGGCTCTTCGATCTGCGTGCGGAACAGGTCGGTGTCTGCGCGGAAGGCGAACGGCAGAATGAAGTTGTCTATGAAGAGACAGAACGCCTCGGAGATCGTCACACGGTGGTGTCTGAAGTGAAGGAGGGCAGCATACACGCGGTAGTACGCGCACATGTATGTCAGTACATGGATGGCGACAGTACACAGATATTAGCCAAAGCAACATCTTGTAGCTAGCTGCATGGCAGAGAAGCAGTCGCACGCGCGCAACCACATGCCACGTACTCTGCATTGTACTTCTTTCGAGCGGCGCGGATAAGCGCTTCCAGGAACTCTAGCGGCGGCAGTGCTCGATGTGCACTCATGCTCGTCTGATACCAACAGCACCTCTCTCAGAGTTCCAGCGATAGTGGACATGCAATCAGAAGATACGAGGCGCAGTTTAGTAGCCTACCTGTTTCGGATCGACCTTCTTCAGTACCACATTGATATCGACAGTCGTAAAGTGTGCGTCAAGCACCCGACACTCGGTGAGCAGCTCTACGAAATCGCCAACATTGATGAACTCATTGGCAACGCCATTGCGGTTCGCATATCCACGATAGATACGCGCGAGATCGCAGTGGACCGTGAGTAGGAAGCTCTGGAGCAACTTGATCTCCCACGCAAAGTCCTCGAACGGGAGCTCGAGGTCCTGGATCTTGAGCTTCGGGACTTTGGAAAATGCCTCGTTCTCGTCACCCGCGGCGTCCAGACGTGTGAGCACTCCGGCTTTGCCTCTCGCGAGCCTTGCATACGACAGGAAGCACTTGCGTAGCACGATCCGGATGCTCTTCCACCAGAGCAAGTGTCCCTCTCGAGCCTTCTGATCCTCCACGTCGATCTTCCTCTTAAGCTCCATCGTGTGTGCCAGCACGAGCTTCATCTTGCTACTGTGCGCCAAGTCCTCGCTATTCTCTTCCCTGCCCTTGTCTTTGCCACTGCTGTGGGTGGTACTGGAGGAAGTATTGCGGCCTCGATTGCGCTGGTCGCTGCTGCTGTTGTTACCACCTGCGCTAATGTGCATCCCAGCCGAAGAGGACGGGGCGACGGACGTTCCCTCTTGAAGCTCTCTCCACTTCGCCTTCGCTGACGAGAGCTGTATCTTCAAGTCATTGCAAAGCGCGTAGAACGACTCCTCATGACATGGTGAGAACGTCGCAAAAAGATACGTGAGCGTCGCAAAGTTGAACTCGGCGTCGCCTGCGAGGATGTCTTTGGAGTTCAACAGACCCACCGGGAGCCATAGCGCCTGGCCAATCGTGTTGATCATGAGCTCCAGGCGCTTCTCCGGACTCTCTTCTTTCTTCATGTGCTCGAGGTACCGCTCCAGTGCGATTTCGGTCAGATCCTCGCCGTTCTCGCGCAGTACGGATGTTGCCTCGAGTTTCGAGCTCATCGCTCCCGATGGTCTCTTCAGACGCACTTTGCACATTGCCTGGTGCAAAATCTTGGTGAGGACGACCAAGAGCTTCCCGTCTGTGAGGCTGGAGTGGAAATTGAGCATCCGCGGCACTGGCAACCACTCGAGTCCGTGCCTTTGCACGAGCGCGTTCACCCACTGCATCAGAATCTTCTCAGCGCGATCCATTGGCGCATCGTACGATGAGAACAAGCTGGTGGCTGCTGTCGCAGTCCCGGAAGACTCCGACTGGTTCGCACTTGCAGCGGTGGTACCGCTCGCTGTCGCCACTGCTGCGCTATCCAGATCGATGAGCGGGTTGTAGAACGCCTGGCACTCAGGCTTGTCGATCATCTGCTGCATCTCCTTCGTGAATATGTGCGAGAGGTTCTGGCGCCCCTCACTCGTTGCAAGCTGTTCTACCTGCGCCTCTAAGGTCTGAAACATCGCCGTGGAGAGCTGGAAAGCGACTTTTTTGTAGTCTACGCTTTCGTTTCTGATGCGCTCGAGCTCTCTCGGATCGATTGCCTGCTTCTCGAGCACCGCGAGCCGATCCTTGGCGACTTGCAGCTCTCGTCGGAGCGCCGCTAGCTCCTGGTTCTTTGCTGCTGCAGCCTCCTCTCGGGTCGCGCACTGCTGCCGCAGTTTTGCGAGTTCGTCAAGGTGCAGGAGGTTCTGAACGCTACCATTCGACGTGGCAGCAAACACCTCGCCGTGCAGTAGTGCGATCTCCTGGTTCTTCTCGCGCGTGACTCGCTGCTGGTTCTCTGCGTACAGCATTGCGCCGACGATACGCCGCTTGTAGATGCACTCATGCCACAGCGCGAACCACCGGTGCAGTCGCTGTCGCTGCAGCACGCGCATTGCAGCTGCACGACGACGCCTATTCTGCTGCGTCACGCTCTTCCAGACACCGAAGAGCCACTGCTGGATCACCGCCGACATCTTGGTGAACGCGCGCGCTGTCGCCTTCTCGAAGAGCACCTCAACCGACCGCGTGATCTGCTTCTTGTACGCAGCGCTGTCCTGCAGTCGGAAGCGCGAGAAGCAGCCCATGCACATTTCGGCGAAAGCGCTGCAGCCAGAACATCGCTGCGTCCGACGTTGCACTAACCCGTTTGGTGTCGGTGATAGCGGAGAAGCAGTTTTCGGACCTGCAGCTGCTGCTATCACCGGTGACTCGAGTGCACTGAGCGCGTAACTAGAAGTCGGAAATGGAGCTACAGACACCAGTCGCTGGCGTATCCGTGGCTCCGGTGCACTCTCTGGTCGTGACGAACTTGCAGTCTCCAGTTGCTCGGAGCCATTGTCGTAAGTTGCGAGCAGCGCATCGAGTGTGGCGGTGGTAGATAGCGACGTGATGCCGGGTGCTGCTGTCGCTTGGGAGGTCGAAGGCCGAGCTCTCCTGCTGTTCATGTCGTTGCTCGTTCTGCTGTTGATGCAGACATTCCCATTGGGCTCAACGCTAGCGACTGCGCGTGGCGAGTGCTGGCAACCGAGCGCCGAGAGCGCGTGGATCGAACTCGGACGCCTGTCGTGACCAGTGGATGCGAGCGGCTTCCTGAGGCTCACGGGTGATGAGCCGACGACCTGCTGGTGCGACTTGTGCGGCGGTGAGAGCGCGAGCGGGCTCGCACGTGAGCCTCTATCGGTGCGATCGGGGTCCAGCGTGCGCTCCATTTCGGTCCTCCTCTTGCGGCTGGTGCTGCTGGTGCTGCTGGTGGTGGTCTCCGCATCCGCGTCGCTTCATACATTGCAGTTCGGAGTCAGTGCTCCTTTTCCTGTCTCAGACCATCAGTTCTGAGACCTTTACATCTGATACAGCCGGAAGGCTCGAAAGGTGATGACGACGCCCGCTACACCCGATGATGCGCTGCAGCGCTACGCGGCGTTCGTGGAGGACGTGCTGCGGCCGCAGCTCGCGCAGACGCTCGCGCGACGCGACGCGCTCTCGCGGGAGATGAGCGAGTACGAGGAGCTGCAAGAGCTGTTGCGAGAGCTGCAGGCCGCCGCGAAGGAGGAGACCCACAAACCGCTGCAAGTGCTCATGGACCTCGGGCGCAACTTCCGCGTGCGCGCGAAGATCGCGGACCCGTCGCTTGTGACGGTCGACATCGGCCTCAACTTCCATGTCGAGATGACGCTGGATGAGGCGCAGACATTCGTGAGCGGCCACCTCGCGCACCTGACAAGGTACGAGTGGGTGGGCGAGTGGCTGGCTGGATGGATGGATGGATGGGAGTGGTGGTGACGGTATCGTGCTGGCTTGTGC
The DNA here is from genome assembly GCA_023334075.1 of Globisporangium nunn. Classification (NCBI taxonomy): domain Eukaryota; phylum Oomycota; class Peronosporomycetes; order Pythiales; family Pythiaceae; genus Globisporangium; species Globisporangium nunn. Next base: position 7,556 of record JAASFZ010000439.1, on the reverse strand, counting down.
TGCTTGATGGGGCGGCGACGTGCAGCAAACGCGACGAGTGGCAGCACAAGGCGCGACAGGTGTCGGACCACGTGAACGTCGTGATCGAGTCGATCCAGAAACTCGCGGCGCTGCAGCACGCTTGACGGAGTGGGCTGAGGAGAAGATAGGATGATGGATAGCGACCGGCGGTAAAGAGCTGATGTTCGATCGAATGAGCGAGAGATGCAGCACGCGACTACGTAGAGAGGGTTAGATGAACAGGTTGGAGCTCTGCTTCTAGTGTTTGCTTGCCAGTTGTCGGGGAGAGTTCGACAATGAGCGGGTCTTGAGCAGTAGGGTGAGAATACTGGCGTCAAGCAAAGCTGCCGTGTGAGTCTCATAAGCGAAGACCTGCATTGTGCACTACTGGCGCGTCCAGACATTGACCTTGACCATGTTGTGAGCGCTTGACAATGCTGACCATGGCGATGCTGACATAGCTGCTATTTCGGCTCGGTGACAAGCATCCGTTGCAGTCGTTGACAAGCAACCCTCGCAGCAGTTGCGTGCTTGGACTCGCTCGCTCTCATCGCGCTGGCCACTTACAGCTGCGACTGCATCCACTGCTCAACTTCGTGGAGCATGGACCAACTCGAAGACGACCTGCACCGTGTGCTTCAGCTTGCAAGAGCGCAGTCACAGCTCTCTCGGCATGAAAAGACAGGCTCCAACAGATCTAAACAGCAGACCTCGAGTCATCAACACCGCCAAGTAGTGCATCGCCACCGCCATAGAAAAGGCGAGTCACGCGAGAGTCGAGCTCGACCACCTGCCACACTTCTCGACGCGAAGCTAAAAGGCATCTCCGCCATCTACGGGCTGAAGAGTACGATTTCGAAACTCAGCGACTGCTCTACGCGAGCGATGCAAGTTCACCTGGAGACTGCGCGAATCCCGAGCAAGGATGATCAGGATCCCGAAGAGCAGGAGAGAGCTCTGGAAGCAAAGCTCGTAGCGCGGCGAGACCTCTACAGACGACACTTCAGCGGACTCCGTGCAGCGTACGGACCGAGCGGACTGCCGAAGCTCGAATGTCTCTTGGATGCAGCACAGGATGCAAAGGCAAAGATGGCACGCCACTCGGCGCTTGCGGTCGGCGCGTCCGTGCTCACGTCTGCGAACCGCATCTACGCGTCGTGCACGATTGAGAGCATTCATGACGCCAAGTTCACGATATGTGCCGAGCGCGCAGCACTTCTGAAAGCGCTCGGAGAAGACCCGGGCGAGGTAGTCGTGGCCATGGCGATCTGCAGCGACATCATAGAGGTGCTTCCATCTCCGTGTGGCAGCTGCCGGGAGTTCATGGCGGAGTTCGGCGACTTCCCCGTGTATCTCATGAACGCAAACTTCGAGTCCGAGGAAACGCGCTCGTTCACCCTCTTCCCGCGCGCTCGACAGTCCAGCACAAGTAAGGTGCTTCAGCAGCAGAAGAAACAACACATGCATGCAAAGCAACACAGCCAGAATGAAGCGAACAGCGGTACGAGCGACTGCCCGCGACCAAGCATCAGCAAGGAGGATCCTGAACTGCAACAATCAATCGAGTCATTACCGATGAACGTGCGAGACTGGACAAGTGAGCACGTACTCTGCTGGCTCCGCGATGATGTCGAGTTGCCCCAGTACCGCAGCATTTTCAAGCGCAGCGCAGTGGATGGATGCACGCTGTTACACCTTGAAGACTGTGACTTGCAGCTGCTGTTCGGGATACTTCAACCGCTGCACCGTCGCCGCATCCTAGTGCACATTGATCGGTTGAAAGATCGCGAGCTGCTGGAGCATGGTATCGACTACGGACAGCTGCAAGACTACCTCGCCATACTGGATCAGGATCGGATCACGATTGTTGCGGAATTGAAAGCCACGTTTGACCGTCTCGATCAGAACAAGGACGGATTCCTCGACTTTCGCGAAGTTCGACAGGCACTCAGCGCGCTTCATTGCAATGCATCGCCGCAAGTGATTGAAGCACTGCTACGTGGGAAGCTGCTCGGCGGCAACGGAGAAGGAAAAGTGTCGTTCTCCAACTTTGCGGCAGCATTTTCGTCACTTGCAATGCAGCCACCAACAGATGCGAAAGGCGGACAACCAGAAGCGGAGACAGTATGGCAGCTCCCTGCTCTGGACATTCACAAGCTGCAAAGCACCTACAACAAGGTGGACAAGAACAAGAGCGGAGATATCAGCGAGCAGGAGCTCGCTCAACTGTTTCAAGGACTCGATTCTGACAAGTCAAAGGACGAGTGCGCTCGGAAAGCACGAGAGTGGTTTGCCGCAGCAGATAGTGATGGCGATGGCCGTCTCAGCTTCGCCGAGTTTCTGATCCGGTACATCCAGCTGAAGCAGGTGGACATCCTAAAGCTGAAGTCATTTTTCGAGTCATGTGAGCCAGTCGGGTCAACAAAGCTCAAGCCTGTAGGCGTCCTGAAGCGTGCTCTGGAGACGTTCTTCGTCGACTTCTCGGCCGCGGAGATCAGTGTATGGTACAAACGTCACTTGAACAGCGAGCTGCTGCGAGTCATGAAAGCTGATGCTACTAATTGCAGCGACCAGCAAGAAGCAGGTGACTCTGTTGAGTCTCAAAGCGATGGCCACGTATCGGCGTCCGAACCAACGAGAACGAGTCTAACGATCTCGTACCCGGACTTCATCCTCGCGGTGTTCCTCTTCCGAGATCACGTGAAAGACCGCCGACAGCAAACGCACGAGCTCCGAGCGAAAATGAGCAACGATGCGCTTGTGCATAAGAGTCGCGTCGTGCATCTTCAACAGTCTGGCCACGTTCGACTGTGTCCTCAAACGAAAGAAGTGGCGAGCGCAGCTACAGCTGCAGAAGACAAAAGTCTCTTGCTTGCAGACATCCGGCGAAATCAACTGAAACAGAGACTCCGAACACTTCAGAGCCAACAGCAGGGGCAAGAGAGCGAGGACGAGGCTAAGGCAACTAGCGATCGTGAGAATGATAGCATTGCCGCTACTGCCAAGCGACAGAAGCGGCATCTTGCTAGGTTGCTCGCAAAAGTTGACGTCACGTTCGATCGGTTCGGGCGTGGGAAGGGAGCGAAGAAGTGGATTGCTGCCAATAGCAGCACCACTAAAGGCCCCGCCGGACCGAGACGCAACAACAACGACGACAACAAGAGAAGTGCCACTTATGATACAGACGAAGACGAAAAGAAGTGTGACAGCAGCGACAGCGATTCGCCTGAGACAGGGAGAGCAGGGTATGAGGACGACGGCGAGCTCAATGCGATAGAGGTGGCGCAGGCGATGACAGAGCTCGGCATTTCTTGTCCTCGAGAGCGAATACTGCGCCTGCTCAAAGACGAAGGATTCGGTATTCATGATCGCGTCGACCGCCACGACTTCCGCAGGTTGTTCCTGCACTTTCACACACAGAATGAGTCAACATTGGGAAGGTTCCCAAGTCATCGTCGCCCGATGTCCAGCAGTATTCGCATTTGGGACGAAGAGGTCGAGCACGCAAAGCGGATGCAAGAGATGGCAGCGCTACTGAGCGGTACGTATGGCAAACACCCCAACCGACAGGACTACGATCACTACTTGATGCGACAGCGCGGAAAGACTGGTCATACCGAAAGCGGATCTCGAAATCTTCGTGATGTATCTATTGAACGAAAGTCCTGGACGAAGGAACTTGCGCGCGTCCAAAGCAAGAAACGTGCAGAGAAGCACTCAAGATCTGACAATAGAAGCAGGAGAAGCCCGAGGAGGAGGAGAGCAGAGCGTGAAGAAACGAAAGGTGATTCAAGTGACAGCAACACCAGCAGTGCGGACGATGACGACTCAAAAGAGCACCGACGTGAGCAACGAGGTCAGCACCGCGGACGCCAAGATCGACGTCACATATCGCGCAGTCGTAGTCGTGCGCCACGCAGTCATCGGTCTACCAGGGCTGCGGGCAAACGAAGTCACTCTCAGAGAAGGCACCATCGTTCTAGTAGCTCTCATTCCACCTCCAGCTCATCCTCATCAAACAAAACGACCGAATGCGAGCGTGAAGAGCTCGTTCGTGAGCGACGGCGTTTGCAATACGTTGAGCAGAGACGCAAAGGATTCGAGATCGGAGATCGCGTAATGTCTACCGACGACGGCTATGGCACACTCATCCGCTTGTATCAAGACTATTTTGTCGCGGATGTCCACTTCGACTCTGGAAAGAAAGTCAAGAACGTTGATCTGGCCAAGATCGAGCGTGCGAACCCCTTAGACGAGCTAGCAGCACTTCGCCGTCACCAACAACGTGCGAGGAACTTTCATGCCGGCATGCGGGTGTTAGTGTCCTATAAAGGCACGAGAAGCACTCGAAAGGGCAAGATCACCGTGTGTCGCCTCGACGGCACATTCGATGTGTTCGTGGACCAGCTTGGTGCACAAGAGACGCTCAAGCGTGTCCCAGCAAAACACCTGTGCGCGCTTCCAAGCAAGCCAACAGTGTACACGGTTGGAGCGAGCGTCACCGTAAAGCAAGCGCATGCATACCTGCGCGGCAAGGTGCAGCTGTGTCGTGTGGACGGTTCGTATGACATCTGTCTTCGTCAGGACAGGAGCATGCTCAAACATGTCGAGGTCGATCTCATCTTCCCCGACAATGATGATGACGACGACCCTGGCGAGGATGACCGTGGCAACGAAGCGAACTCGCGTGATAGCCGAGCAATGGCGAAAAAGAGCACCTCCAGCAAAAAGCGTGCCGTCACCTCCGACTCAGAAGATGAGAAGAAGAAAGACGACGATCATGACGGCTACGATGATTTTGAGCCCGAGTTCGCAAATGGTGACCGCATTGAAGCTCGCTTTCAAGGCAAAGGCGCGTACTACCCGGGCAAAATCTCGCGAGTGCTAACCGACGGTACATACGACATCGTGTACGACGACGGAGACAGTGAGACACGGGTCAAGAGCCACTTGATTCGACCATTCAAGAGCGCTAGTAGCAGTAGTCAACCGAAGACGACTAGAGTAGCCGAAAACGACGACTACGAAGATGACTTCGAATAGCGCTGACAATGTTAATATGAGAATGACGATGGCTCGTATATCTCTCGTTCACGAGGAGAGACGATCGAGCATCCACAATGCGCCAAGGCATTAAAAAGACTGGTACTTTGTAGCTACCGCCAATTAGACCACAGCTACAGATACAGCTCGAGTTGGGTGTCATAGGGACTATGATTGCGCTGTAGGAAGCTAGTGTTGCACGTCGGACTCCTCCTCCTGCCGCTGCCGTCGATTGCAATACTTCAGTTCCACAATCACCCACTTGCCTGCGTGTGCTCTATCGCTATTGCCGTCATCGTTGCCATCGTCGAGACTACTCACAGCGACGACGAGCGGCATGAAGTCTGTAATGGGCTTCTCGAGCCGCTTGAGCACCGAGATGCGCTTCTCGCTGCTCAGTGCCAGCGTTGGTGCGCTCGGAATCACGTACACCACGCCGTCGCCCTTGATCACGTCCCACATAGTGAGTGGCTCGCGATCCTTGAGTGTACTCACCCGCGCGTCATCGCTGTCAACGAGCGTGGTGGTGATCGTCCACGCACCAAAGGTGTACGTCTCCCCACACCGGATGGCGTTCACCCGACCCGCTGTCGCATCTCCGCTATCCGATAGCTTGTCGCGTTGCATCCAAGGGCGACCCGCAAAAAAGTTGTCGCGGAAGATGATGAGCTGCCGGTGCGTCGTGATGTACGAGCGGTTGCCCTTCTTGAGCGTGATCCACATGCCGTCGTCTCCGTCGCGGCGCCGCGCCATCTTGGCCATCAGCTCGCGGATCGGTTTCTCGCGCACCATGCTGTTGCCCAGAACCGAGTGGCACACAGAGCGCAGCACCTCCTTCCACACGAAAAAGGGCTGATCCACGAGCCGCGCGCAGTCGAGCCACACGGCAACCTCCGTCGCGCCGACACTGTCCAGGATCGGCGCCAGGATGCTGCGCTCGATGAGCTCGCCGCACTGTGTGGACTCGGCACCGAGAGCCGAGAGGTTGTTGAGGAAGCCGTCGCCGTAGAGCTCGGCGAGCAGCGGCAGCAGCTTGTTGCGCAGCTTGCCGCGCGTGCTCCACGCGGGTGTCGTGTCCTTGAAGTACGGCACGCCGAACGCGTGCGCGAAGTCGAAGATCGCGTCCTTGTCGAAAGCGAGGAGCGGGCGCCAGATGCGCACGCCGTTCACGATGCTGCTCGCGCTCATGCCATTGAGGCTCAGCAGGCTGAGCCCCTTCATCATGTTGGAGATGACGTTCTCCTGCACGTCACCACGGTGGTGTCCGAAGCACATACCCGGTGCACCGTACTGCGCCAGCACCTCGGCGTACGTCGCGTAGCGGATGTCACGCGAGATGCGCTCGTAGTCGTCGCGCTTGGTCGTCGCGCGCCGCACCTCGTCGATGCGCCGCACGTGGAAGATGATCCCGAAGCGTGCGCACCAGCGCCGCACGTAGTCACATTCTGCAGCGCTCTCGGCGCGGTTGCCGTAGTCCAGGTGCACGGCCACGATCCCGAAGTCGTTGTGCAGCGGCCGCAGTTTGTGCAGCAGGTACGCAACGACCATCGAGTCGACGCCGCCCGAGAGCGACACGGCCATGTGCGTGTACCGCCGCGCCTGCATTGTCGTCAAGTACGCGTGCATAGCCTTGTAGAGCCGGTGATTGGGCAGTTCGCGCTCGTCCGTCTCGACGAACTCGCGCTCCAGGATCGCGGCGTCGCCCTCGTCTTCGTGCATCCCGTCGCTATCTTCACCACCCTCATGACCATCGCCAGTACCCTCACGGCTATCACTTGCAGCTGTCGCCGCCGGCAGGTGCAGCAGCCGGTTCTGAGTTGTGCGCCGGAAGCGCTCGAGGAGCTCAGTGTGCGACCGCTGACGCGCATCGCAGTCCGCGACGGCCGCGAGCACCGCGTGCAGGCGCGCGGGCGTCGGCGAATGGCGCAGCGGCATGAGCGCGAACACGAGCTCTGGTGCTGCGAGCGACGCATGCCACCCGCGCGCCAGCAGCAGCTGCGCCAGCCGCAGCGCGTGCACGTCGTTGGCCGCCACGCGCGCGCTGTCGCCGCGGTGCACGTGCCGCGACAGCTGGTCCAGCAGCACGACAAGCGCCAGCAGCGCCGCGCGCTGCGCCTCCCACGCAACCAGCTCGCCACGTTCGGCGCGCGCCAGCAGTCCCGCGAAGCGCGTCGTCACTTCCGCATCCGCATGGCGCTGAGCTGCTGAGTTGGCCGGCGGGAACCAGCGCGCACGGTGGAGCTCAGCTGGCGCGCCCGCGAACCAGAACGTGAGCACGGCGCGCGCGTCTGCAGACGGCGCGGCGGTGGCGAGCTGCTCGTCGTCGAGAGAGGTGGTGCCGGAGATACTTTCCATCTCGAATGGTTGGTTGAAAAATCGGTGCTGTGCTACTATCCTCCAGGAGCTCGCCTCACTGTAGTGGGCGGCTGTGCAAGAGAGCACGCACCAGGTTCATACTGGATTGAACACGTGTGCGTGTGAGGAGACCTCACACACAGGGATGGCTCGTTGAG
>JAASFZ010000438.1:0-17686 GCA_023334075.1 Globisporangium nunn | reverse complement strand
GTGAAGGCCTACAAGGAATCCAAGGATGTGTTCGTGCTCGGCAGCGTCGAGGAAGTGACGGTCAAGCTCGACGACTCGATCGTCACGATCAGCACGATCATGGGGTCGCGCTTCATCGGCGCAATCCAAGACGAAGTTGAGGGCTGGCGGAAGAAGCTTGTCGGGCTACAGGAGACGCTGGACGAGTGGCTTCTCGTGCAGAAAAACTGGATGTACCTCGAGAACATCTTCTCGGCGCCCGACATCCAACGCCAGCTCCCGGACGCCTCCAAGATCTTTAGCCACGTAGATGGGTCCTGGAAGACGATCATGCGCCGCACAAACGAGAATCCGCACGTCCTGACTGCCGGTACGTTCCCAGGAATTAAGGAGACGCTGCAGCAGCACAACGCCTACCTCGACAGGATCCAAAAGAATCTTGAAGACTACCTCGAGACGAAGCGCATGGCGTTCCCGCGCTTCTACTTTCTCTCCAATGACGAGCTCTTGGAGATCCTCGCGCAGTCGAAGAACCCGCAAGCTGTGCAGCCGCATCTGCGCAAGTGCTTCGAGAACCTCGTGAAGCTCGACTTTGGCGACGTGCCAGGCAGCGTCGACATGATCGCGATGATATCATCCGAGAACGAGCGTGTGCCGCTTGGCAAGAACCTCAAGGCGCGAGGCAACGTCGAGGACTGGCTCAAGGCGCTCGAAGTGAGCATGAAGGCGTCCATATACAAGCTCATGAAGGCCGGACTGATCGACTACGACACCAAGGCGCGCGCTGACTGGGTGTGCGACCACCCCGGTCAGGTTGTCGCGACGGTTGCGCAGATGACGTGGGCACGCAGCACCGAGGAAGCACTGACGAACGGCGGGAACCCCGTCGAGGAGATGCACAAGTGGTTCCAGCGTGTCGTCTTCGAGCTCAACGAGCTGATCGTGAAGATCCGCGGAAATCTGACGTCACTCGAGCGCAAGGTGATCGTCGCTCTCGTCACAACCGACGTGCATGCGCGGGACATCGTCGAGTGTCTCTGGTGCGAGAAGGTCGACACCGTGGGGAACTTTATATGGCAGCAGCAGCTGCGATACTACTGGGACGCGACTGCCGACGACGTGCTCATCCGGCACTCGGACTCTGTGATCGCGTACGGCTACGAGTACATGGGTGCTACCTCTCGCCTCGTGATCACGCCACTGACAGATCGCTGCTGGATGACGCTCACTGGCGCGTACGGCCTGAAGCTTGGTGCTGCTCCCGCCGGACCGGCCGGCACAGGCAAGACTGAGAGCAGCAAGGATCTCGCGAAAGCGATGGCAATCCAGTGCGTTGTCTTCAACTGCAGTGATCAGATCGACTACAAGATGATGGGGAAGCTCTTCCGAGGACTCGCGCAGGCGGGTAATTGGACATGTCTCGACGAGTTCAACCGCATTGATATCGAGGTGCTGTCCGTCGTCGCACAGCAGCTGCTGATCCTGCGCGAGGGTCGCATTCAGTGCAAGGAGCACATCAACTTCATGGGCATCGAGATCCTGCTCAAGGACCACCATGTGATTGTGACGATGAACCCGGGATATGCCGGGAGAACCGAACTCCCGGACAATCTCAAGGTGTGCTTCCGCCCTGTGTCGATGATGGTGCCTGACTACGCGCTCATCGCCGAGATCATGCTCTTCGCCGAGGGATTCTCGGACGCGCGCACACTTTCGCGCAAGATGTGCAAGCTCTACATCCTCTGCAGTGAGCAGCTCTCGCAGCAGCCGCACTACGACTACGGACTGCGCGCGGTCAAGTCCGTGCTCGTCATGGCTGGCTCGCTCAAGCGCGCGACCCCAGACATCAACGTAGATGTGACACTCATCCGCGCGCTGCGCGACAGTAACATCCCAAATTTCCTCGCAGATGACTTGCCGCTCTTCCACGCGATCGTGCTGGACTTGTTCCCAGGCACTGACATCCCGCCACACGACTACGGCGAACTCCAGGCTGGGCTTGAAGAGGAGATCACAAAAGCGGGGCTTCAGAAGGTTCCCACATACATCACCAAGGTGATCCAACTCTTTGACATCTTCAACGTGCGCTTTGGCGGCACCGTCGTCGGACCCACGGGAGCCGGTAAGTCCTCGTGCTACCGCACGCTGCAGTCCACGATGACGTCGCTGCGCGCGAAAGGGTCGAAGAACCCGGTGTATCAGACCGTGCACGCCCGCGTGCTCAACCCCAAGTGCATCTCCATGGGCGAGCTCTATGGTGAGTTCAACGAGGCGACCCAGGAGTGGCATGACGGACTCGCGTCCACCATCATGCGCGAAGCTGTCGCGGATGAGACACCGGACATCAAGTGGACCGTATTCGACGGCCCCATCGACGCACTCTGGATCGAAAACATGAACACCGTACTCGACGACAACATGACGCTCTGCCTCGCGAATGGTGAGCGCATCAAGCTCAAGAGCGAGATGAAGATGCTGTTCGAGGTAATGGACCTCGCTGTCGCGTCACCTGCGACTGTGAGCCGTATTGGCGTCGTGTACATGACGGCGACCGACTTGGGCTGGATGCCGTTCATCAAGACGTGGATGGAAACCTCGCTGCACAAGGACTTCCCACCGGAGGGCTACAAGCGTCTGGAACACAACATCCACCAGTACGTGGACAAGGCGATCCAGTTCGTGCGCAAGAAGTGCCACGAGCTCGTGCCGACTGTGGACATAAACCTCGTCACGAGTCTCTGTCGGCTCTTCAGCTGCTTGTTCAACAAGGCGAACGGCGTCAACTACACGAGCATGAAGAGCGAGGAAATGCTGGAGCTTCTTGACAAAATCTTCGCGTTCTGTCTCTTTTGGTCCGTCGGCGCTACCATGACAGTCGACCGCCACGAGCTCTTCGATAACTACGCGCGCGAGATGTTGGCGGACGCGAAGATCGGACTCCCGAACGCTGGGCTCGTCTTCGACTATTTCGTGGATACCGAGCAAGGCAAGTTTCGTCCTTGGAACGAGATCGTGCCCAAGTTCCAATACAACTCGCTCACACCGTACTTCAAGATGACGGTCGCCACACCCGACACCGTGCGTTTCACCTACTTGCTGCGTGCACTCACAACAGCGAGGACACCAGCATATGTAACGGGCGTCACTGGCACAGGCAAGACCGTGATCATTCAGGATCTGCTGCAGGAGCTCCAAGGTGGACCCCAGCCTGTTAGCAGCGGAGACGACTCCGCATCTCCACCGTCCACCTCAAATTACATGACGATGCTCATCAATTTCTCCGCGCAAACATCGTCGCTCGTGACGCAGATGACGATCGAGAACAAGCTCGAGAAGAAGCGCAAGAACCTTCTTGGACCGGTCGCGGGCAAGCGCATGATCATCTTCGTGGACGACGTGAACCTGCCTGCCGTCGAGGAGTACGGTGCACAAGCTCCGATCGAGCTCTTGCGGCAGTTCCTCGACTTTGGCGGCTTCTATGACCGTGACAAGCTCTTCTGGAAGGAGATCGCAGACACGATGCTGCTGGTTGCGGCTGCTCCCGCTGGGGGAGGGCGTTCACACTGCACTCCTCGCTTTGTGCGCCACTTTCACGTGCTGAGTATGTACCCGGCGGGAGACGCGTCGCTCAAGCTCATCTTTGCGTCGATCCTCGGTGGTTTCCTGGACAAGTTCCCTCCAGGTGTCAAGGCGATGAAAGACGGCATCATCGCGAGCATCATTGAGATTTACAACCGCGTGACACTCGAGCTCCTACCGACGCCTAACAAGTTCCACTACACGTTCAACCTGCGCGACGTGTCAAAAGTGTTCCAAGGTATCCTGATGATCACACCGCCCAAGTGTCCGGATGCCGACACGATGAACAAACTCTGGGTGCACGAAGTTACACGCGTCTTTCAGGATCGCCTCAACAACGTCCCCGACCAGAAGTGGTACGAAGAACTCGTATGCTCGCTGCTGTCGCGCAACTTTGCGTGCAACTGGAGCCCGGACCAACTCTTTCACGCACCATGCCCGCTCACGTTCGCCGACTTTCTCAAACCTGGCGTCCCCACTCCGCTCTACGAGCACTGCAACGACATCTCAAAGATCACCAAAGTCATGGACGACTTTCTCGAGGGCTACAACGTCTCGTTCGCGAACAAAATGAACCTCGTATTCTTTCGAGACGCGATCGAGCATCTCTCTCGCCTCGCACGCATCCTTCGGCAGCCACGAGGCAACGCGATGCTCATCGGTGTCGGCGGCAGCGGGAAGCAGTCCCTCGCGCGGCTCGCGTCGTTCATGGTCGAGGCCAAGTGTGTCCAGATCGAGATCACGCGCGGCTACGGTACGAACGAGTTCCATGAAGACATGAAGAAGCTTATGATCGCCGCAGGAGTCGGCGGTGCCTCCACTGTCTTCCTTTTCACGGACAGCCAGATTGTCGAGGAGAGCTTCCTCGAAGATATCAACAATGTGCTCAACAGTGGCGAGGTGCCGAACCTGTTCCCGCAGGATGAGATGGACCGCATCGTCGGCGACATGCGCCCAGTTGTCAAGGCGCTCGACCTCCCGGAGACAAGAGACAACTGCATCGCGACATTCATCGACCGCGTGCGAAGCTCGTTGCACATCGTACTTGCAATGTCGCCTGTGGGATCGGCGCTACGCGTGCGCTGTCGAGCGTTCCCGTCGCTGATCAACTGCTGCACGATCGACTGGTACATGAACTGGCCGAAGGAGGCGCTGCAGTCTGTCGCAGATCGGTTGCTCGCGAACGTGGCGCTGCCAACTGAGGAGGTCCGCGTCGCGCTCGTTGACATGTGCTCTATCGTGCACACGACATCGAACGACTTTGGTGACGAGTTTCTCTCGCAACTGCAGCGCCATGTGTACACGACGCCGAAGAGCTACCTGGATCTCATCAGTCTCTACCTCAAGATGCTCCAGGAGAAGCGCGCGGTCGTGCAGACGATCAAGAGTCGCATGGAGGTGGGGGTGAAGAAGCTCGAAGAGACCAACAACATTGTGGACTCGCTCAAGACGGAGTTGATCCAGTTGCAGCCTGTGCTGCAGCAGAAAGCGGTCGAGGCCGAAGAACTCTTGAAGCGAGTGTCTGTCGACCAGAAAGCAGCGGCAGTCGTGCGCGAACGCGTCTCGCAAGATGAAGCGGTCGTCGCGAAGCAGGCGGAAGAAGTAGCGGTTGTTCAGGCGGACGCCCAGAAAGACCTTGACGTGGCCATGCCGGCGCTCAACAACGCGATCAAAGCGCTCGACAGTCTCTCGAAGAGCGACATTACGGAAGTCAAGTCGTTCGCCAAGCCTCCGGAAGCAGTCGAGACGGTCATGAACGCTGTCTGCCTGCTGCTGAATGAGAAGCAGAGCTGGGACGCCGCCAAGAAAGTGCTCAGCGACGTCACGTTCCTCGATCGCCTCAAGAACTTCGACAAGGACAACATCCCCGCCGCGACGCTCAAGAAGCTCGGAAAGAGCGTCGCGGACCCGGGCATGTCCGTCGAGGTAGTCTCGAAGGTCTCCCGCGCGGCGACGTCGCTCTGCATGTGGGTGCACGCGATGGACGTGTACTCGAAAGTCGCGAAAGAGGTCGGTCCAAAGCGAGAGAACCTCGAGCGCATGAACAAGATGCTCGCAGACGCGAACACGGTCTTGCAGGAGAAGCAAAACGAGCTGCGATTCGTGAATGAGAGTGTCGCGCGGCTCGAGAAGCAGTGCAAAGACACTGTCGACGAGAAAGATCGACTCGCGCGTGACGCCGAGGTGACCGAGAAGCGTCTGGTTCGCGCCGAAAAGCTCATCTCTGGACTCTCGGTCGAAGGAGCGCGCTGGAAGGAGAGCGTCGCGCTTCTCAGCACCTCTATACTTGCGCTCATTGGCGACACGTTCCTCGCCGCCGCATGCATCTCGTACTACGGTCCGTTCACAGGCGGCTTCCGTGCGCGCATCATCGACAAGTGGCTCGCATGCACACAAGAGCTCGGGATCCCGTGCTCGGCCAGCTACAGTCTCTCCAGCACACTCGGTAGCCCTGTGGAGATCCGAGACTGGCAGCTCAACGGACTGCCGACAGACTCGACGTCGACCGACAACGCGATCCTCGTCACACGCGGCGAGCGATGGCCACTTATGATCGACCCACAGGGACAAGCGAACAAGTGGATCAAGAAGACCTCTGGTGCAGCGCGGCTCGAGGTGACCAAGATGACAAACGCCAATCTGCTGCGCTCGCTCGAGACATGCATCCGCAACGGCAAAGGACTGCTCATCGAGGACATCGATGAGACTCTGGAGCCGTCACTTGAGCCGATCCTGCAGAAGGCGATCTTCAAGCAGGGTGGACGCCTGCTGATTCGCTTGGGCGACTCGGATGTCGACTACGACCCGTCCTTCAAGCTCTTCCTCACCACGAAGCTGCCAAACCCGCATTACCTCCCCGAGGTCTACATCAAGGTGACGGTGATCAACTTCACCGTCACAATGGACGGTCTCGAGGACCAGCTCCTCGGCGACGTCGTGCGCGCTGAGCGACCAGATATCGAGGAGAAGAAGAACCGGCTCGTGGTGACTATGGCCCAGGACAAGCGGCAGCTCAAGGAGATTGAAGACCGCATCCTCAAGCAGCTCTCCGAGTCGTCCGGGAACGTGCTGGACGACCAGGACCTGATCGACACTCTCCAGTCGTCAAACGCGACATCACGCATCATCAAGGAGCGCGTGCTCGAGTCGGAGAGTACCGAGATAGAGATCAACCGCGCGCGCGAGGAGTACCGTGGCGTGGCCACGCGCGGCTCGATTATCTACTTCGTCGTGGCTGATCTGGCGCTCATCGACCCCATGTACCAGTACTCGCTGCCGTTCTTTCAGCGCTTGTTCAACATCTGCTTTGACGAAGCGCCCAAGTCCGACAGCCTGCAGAAGCGCCTCGCGACACTCATTGACTTCCAGACACGCTACATCTACGTCAACATCTGCCGTGGGCTCTTCGAGATCCACAAAGTGCTCTTCTCCATGCTCATCTGCTGCAAGATCATGCTACACTCGGGCAAAGTCTCGCAGCGAGAGTGGTCACTGTACCTGCGCGGCGCGGCGGGCACGACAGATCGTTCCGGGCAGCTCAAGAACCCTGCGCCTGACCGGATCTCCGAGTTTCAGTGGGATATCCTCACAGAGCTCGAGTCCGTCGTTACCGGGTATGCGGAAGCGCCTGGAAGTGATGAGCACGCTGGTGCTGAAGGAAGACAAGAACTGTTCGGGTTCCAAGGCATCTGCGCATCGATGACGACGCACTGGGCCGACTGGCTCGCGTGGATCAAAGACCCCAACTTCCTCTCGCTTCCGTGTCCTGACGGCTACTCCGAATCACTCAACGCGTTCCAGAAGATGCTGCTCGTGAAAGGGCTCGCGGAAGAGAAGGTCCCTCAGTCAATCCTGCGCATGATCAGCGTCGAGATGGGCGAGGAGTTCAGCCAGCTCGCCCCGCCGTCCATGGAGGAGATCTACACGGACACTGACCGCAAGACCCCGTGCATCTTCGTGCTCTCTGCCGGCGCAGACCCAACGGGGATGCTGCTGCGATTCGCCAAGGAGATGTCGTTCATCGACCGCCTGCACCTCATTTCGCTCGGCCAAGGCCAAGGACCGCGTGCCGAGAAGCTCATCGAAATGAGCCAGACGACCGGCGACTGGGTTCTGTTGCAGAACTGCCACCTCGCCAAGTCGTGGATGCCCAAGCTTGAGAAACTCGTCGAAGACCTGGCACACCGCACAGACGACGAGTGCGTGACAACCTTCCGGCTCTTCCTCACGAGCTTCCCGGCCGCCTACTTCCCCGTCACTGTGCTGCAGAACGGCATCAAGCTCACGAACGAACCGCCCAAGGGGATTCGCGCGAACCTCGTGCGCTCATTTAGCACGCTCGTGACCGAAGATGTGCTCGAGTCCTTCAAGCACCTTGGAGTGTTCGAAGACGGCTTGCCGAAGGATATCGGGTGGAAAAAGATGCTCTGTGGGCTCACCTTCTTCCACGCGATCATCCAGGAGCGCCGCAAGTTCGGCCCGCTCGGCTGGAACATCAAGTACGAGTTCAACGACACAGACCTCGAGACGTCGCTCGCGAGTCTCAAGAAGTTCCTCGAGGAGCAGCCGCTGATCCCCTGGGACGCGCTGCGGTACGTCACCGGCCAGATCAACTATGGAGGCCGCGTGACGGACGACTGGGACCGCCGCTGTCTCACGAGCATCCTCGACAACTTCTACACACCCGACATCCTCGCTGAGGGCTACGCCTTCTCGGCTTCTGGGATCTACCGCGTGCCGCTCCTGCTCACGCACCCCAAGCTGCTTGAATACCTCAATGCGCTGCCGGGGCTCGACAACCCCGAGCTCTTTGGGATGCACGAGAACGCGAACGTGACGTACGAACGCAACGAGAGCGCCAACATGACGCGCATCATCTTGAGTCTAGAGCCGCGCGACAGTGGCGGCGGAGGTGGTGGCAAGTCCAACGACCAGCGAGTGCTTGACCTTGCCAGCTCGATCCAAGACGGGCTGCCTCCCGAGCTCTCGGTCGACGATGCCGGCCCGACGACGTTCAAGACGCGCGTCGTCGCCGGCACGGTCGTCATGGACTCACTCGCGACCGTGCTCAGTCAGGAGCTCGTCAAGTTCAACACGCTGCTCCGGCGGATGCGTAGTTCGCTCGCAGACATCCAGCGGGCAATCAACGGGCTCATCGTGATGTCGTCCGACCTGGACAACATGTACACGGCATTCCTGAACGGCCGTGTGCCGCAGATCTGGGCCCAGGTGAGCTTCGCGTCGCTCAAGCCGCTCGGGTCGTGGGTCAAGGACCTGCTCGAGCGCGTCGCATTCTTCCGCAATTGGCTGCTGCACGGGGAGCCCGTTGTATTTCAGCTCAACGTCTTCTTCTTCCCGCAAGGCTTCATGACCGGTACGCTCCAGAACTTTGCGCGCAAGTACCAGACCGCCATCGACTCGCTCGCCTTCACCTTCGCGGTCATGGATGTCGACAGCGCAGACGAGATCACAGAGAGCCCGACTGACGGCATCTACGTCGACGGGCTCTGGCTCGAGGGAGCCCGCTGGTCGCCCTCGCGCGTGCGGCTCGAGGACGCGCGAGCAGGCGAGATGTTCTCGCCCATGGCAATCATCCACTTTCTGCCGGCGGCTGACGTGGTGCGCGCCAAGAGCGAGTATCCGTGTCCGGTCTACAAAACCTCGGTGCGCCAGGGCACACTCTCGACCACCGGGATCTCAACCAACTTCGTCATCGCCGTGTACCTCCCAACCGAGAAGAAGCCCGACTACTGGGTCATGAACGGCGCGGCGTTCCTGCTCAACCTCAACTCGTGAGCAGAGCGTTGCGACGCCATTCCGTCTCGAACATGTTCGCCGCGCTAGTGTCAGTCGCACACGATGATTGTTGGATAGCGAGCGAGAAGAGGAAGAAGAAGCTGGGCTTGGCGTCTTGTTCTGCAGTGCGTGGAGCAAGTGGATGGATAGACGAAGGTCGACGGACGGAAGCCGTGGGGCTCCCTCCAGGATGTGCGAAGGCTTTTTATCGTATACAGGACAACTGCTTCTGCGTTCTCTCTCACTCTTCCTCTCTTCCTTTTTTCTCTTCCTTTCTCTCGTTCTCTCTCATCCGCTCTCTCTCTCTCTCTCTTTCTCTCTCTCGCTTGATCGCTCTCTCGCTTCCTCTCGCTCACCTACAACTTCCTTCATCTACCACGTTCTTTTTGCGCCGTCTTGGTCGTCAGCAGCAGCTCATCTTGCCGCTTATAAAGAATCGGCCATCGAGATCGTGGACGGCCGCACGGGGGACATGAACATGCTGTCGCGGCTCGACATGGCGAGCGTCGAGATGCTCTCGCGCGACTCGGCGCTGTACGAGCGCTCGCCGCTCGCGCGCTTCGTCTTGCGCTTGTACACGACGGTGTCCTTGTCCATGCGGATGCCCCACTGGAACTCGTCCGCCTTTGTCACGACCTCGAGGAACTCGTTGAGCTTGGCGATGCGGTCGATGATGAGCTGGTCCGAGAAGAAGCCCGTGAGCGATTGCGTCTGCAGCTCCGGGATCTCGTGCTCGCTCGACGGGTTCTTCGCCTTGAGCGTCGCCGCTAGGTTCCTGCAGATTGGGAGCATCACTCACAGTCAGCCGCCAGTTTTTACTATTGCATTGTAAAGCGATGCCACCGATAGACCGACGTACAGGAATGTGCTGTATCGGTGCCAGAGCACGAGCGTGCCCCGGATGTCTGTCTCAATCTGCAGCTTGTACTCGACGTACTGCCGACCCTGCTTGGTCTTGATGCGGCTGCTCACCCATACAGCGTCAGTGTTCCTCTTCTCCTCTCACCTGGTCTCGTCTCGCCATATCTCCTATATCGCATAAAGAACGCACCTGTCGACGACCTTGGCGCTCAGCAACGAGATCTCGCGCATCTGGTCGATCTTGCTCTGGTACGAGTCGAGCGTCTGGCGCAGCTGGCCGTGCTCGCGGCGCAGCTCGCCGTTCGCGTGCTCGAGCGCGAGCTTGAGGATCGAGCCGCGCAGGCGCTCGTTCTCGTCCTCGAGCTGCTTTTTCTGCTCTGCGGCGAGCGCGCGCTGCTGCGCGTAGGCGCGCAGCGCGTCCTCGGCGGCCGCGATCTTGGAGGCGGCATCTGCAAGCACGCGCTCCGTGCGTCGCGCCGAGGTGCCCATTCCAGTTCTCTCTCTCTCTCTCTCGCGAGGTGTGCGCAGGCGCGGGTGCTGCTGCTGCTGGGAGCGCGTGAGGTGGGTAGGGGGAGAATGAGTGAGTGCGCTGTCTCCTGTTGGTTTGTTATGATGAAAGAAAACAGGGTGCAACGCGACGACGAAGTGACTTGGTGTTTGTATGGACGTACTTAAATGAACATAGATGCTGCGCTCATCCTCAGACTACTGGGGTTCTGGCTGGCCGTCCAGGCCTAAAGAGAGCGCGCTACCAGTCGGATATCGGATTTGCACCGTGTGCGCTCGAATCGAGTCCTCACGCACTTGTTCCGATGTGCGACGCATTGCTTGTTCCTGCTGGTCTCTGCTGGTCTCCGTAGAACGTCGTCGGGCGGGGTCTGCGCTTGAGCTCGACTTGGTGGAGATAAAGAATGTTGAGCGCCGCGTTCACATCTCGGTCCCAGAACCGAGCAGAGCAAACCGCGGTATCACAACGCAGGAGGCTCCGGTTCAGCTTCTTCGTGCCTGGCGCTGTTGTCTGCTCCAAGACTGCATGGCACTCTGAGCACAGCTTACTCGTCCTGAATTCGTCCACCAAGTCGACAGTCGCTCTTCTCTTGAGAGCGCGCTCAAATCCCACGACCGGTGTCGACGGGTGGCCCTTGATGCCGTCACGCTTGCTCCAGTCGCCATATCCCACCCAAACCCTCTTGCTCGCGATTGGCACAAGCCGCTTCGACACCAAGTGGAGCGCTTTTTGCTTCGTCGTGTACAGGAAGAAGCGCCACTTGAGGAAGCCGTGCTTGGCCGAGAATCGCAGCATATACCTGAGGTTGCTCCCGAAAGAGCGCAAGTTGCTGAGGAAGGTGGAAAAGCTCGAGGTCTTGAACGTCGGCGCGTTCTCGAGCACGATGCGGTACCCGCTCTTGCGTGCCTTTAGGTTCTCATGCCACAATCGATACTTGTCGCTGCCAGAGAGATGACGGAACTCTCGGGAGGAGATTGTGACAACTCGCTTGCCGTCGACATGACACCGCCGGCGGTGCTTTCGCTCGTCGTGGTGCCGCTGGTGTCTGAAATGCCGACGTTTCTTACGCCCTCGAGCACGTCGTCGCCGTGCTTGCCGTACGATCCTGCGCAATGTCGGCTCGACTGATAGCTTGTCTTCGTCAGCGACAACAGCCGTGCAGAGCTTTCGGAGGCCGGGATCAACACCTATCGTGACGACAGGTGCGGCGCGCGAACCGGACTCTCTGGGTGACGTACCCGCGCTGCTTGCACTGATCTTCTGCCACTTCCTCGCCGCTGTTGGTTGGTTGTCGTCGGGTGTTGTCGGGCGAGTTAGCAGGACGGAAGCGCTGTATCCATTCGTCGACATTTGAAGCGCGAAGCGACGCGTTCCAGTCTCGAGCCGCTTGACCGCGAACGCTGCTCTCATGAGCTGCTCTCGATTGCGGTGGAAATGAGGTACTGAGGCGATCCCCTTTGTCGTTAGAGGAACTTTGAGGATGTTGAGCTTCGTTCGCTGGAAGACACGCGCACAGTGCGTGCAATGTGCTTGAGTTGACAGTAATGTGACTGACGACCGCACTCGTTGTGAGAGGGAGAACGGTGAACGTCTTGACGCCTTTCGTGCTCGGATGCGACGATGCGCATTGCTCGATCCCTCTCAGCATCTCCCAGGAGTTGGTGAGAAAGTGACCGAGTTGCTGTTTGATGCTGGTGTAGCCTCGGCGCACTCAACTCAGTAGGGCAAGGCATTCGATTGTGTTGGTTGTTGCGGTATTGACTACCCAGGCCCATCAGCTACCGGTGATAAGCAGTCAAAACCGCAGGGCACGTATGTTAGGCGTGAGGACGGCAGCGGGAGGGTACCGGTAAGTTACGAAGGGACACGAGTGTGAAACGATCCGGCGTGGGGAAGCGCTGACCGGGCAGTCGAAGAAACCCCTCAAGACCTACGCAAGACGAGCGTGGAGGGGAAGAGCTCCGTCAGAACGCGGTGCCGCACGTCGATCTACCTAACAAGGAATACAGTCCGATCCCCAACTGGATTCCTTGTTACAGGTTGTCACGATTGGAGCCACCAATTGCTCAAGCACACAACAAAGCAATGGAGCAAGCGACCAACCCGGCTGTTTTTGAACGATTTTCTTTCGTGAGAGGAGCCATTTTAATCAGGAGAAATAGCCTAGTTGGGGCTAATTTGCTGCAGGTTGTGTGAATTCCCAAAAGTTGCATTGGCACGAGATGGTTAGCGCGCCGTTCTCGCAGCGCAAGCGCGCGGCCAAGTCCTTCGCGCCGGCGCTGGCTTCCCCGGCGTCCTCGGCGGCGACGGCGTCCACGCTTAGCGCCGGCGACGAGACAGACCCGGACGATGCGAGCGCCGCCGACGACGAGGACGCGCTCGAAGCGCTGCTCTCGGATGCGGCGGCACAGGCGGCCGCCCAGGAGCAGCGCCGGCGGCCACGCAGACGCCGCCTGGCGACGCGGTGGCCCACGCTTCGCGGCGCGCTGCTGGTCGTCTGCTTCGCGTGGCTGTTGGCGGCGCTCTGCTGGCTGCGGTGGCCGCTCTACGTGCAGCTGGTGGCCGAGCCGCTCGGGAAGGCGCTCGGCGCGCAGCTGCAGGCCGATGTGGAGCCGCGCGTCGTGATGTTCGCGCTCGCAGCGCCGTTCATCGTCGCCGGCGCGCTCTTCTACGGGCTCGGGCCCGCCGACAGTAGTGACAGCAGTAGTGGTGACGACTGGCGCAACGCCCCGTGGCTGCTCTGGCTGCGTCGTCTGCGCCGAGAACGAGTCGAGCTTGGCATCGACTCGGTGGACGTCGCCGCAATCGCAGTCTTCCTGCTCGTGCAGTTTAACTGCTTCGCGGGCAAGATCCTCATCGACCAGTACACGGGCAAGCTGGCGAAGAAGGGGCTGCTGTCGCGCGCGGCGCGGTCGCTCGGCATGAACGGCCTCTACGCGATGGTGCGTCGTCGCTGCACATACGCGCAGGAGATGGCATGCGTTGTTCGCTCATCTTACATGCGCTGACACTCGCCTGTGATTATTGCACATGCGCACTCTTTTTGCACCTCAGATTCTGTCGATCCTGCTCGTGTCGCGCCAGTCGTTCTTCCACCAGTACTTGCAGCTTTCGAGCGAACGCGCGGCGCGATACCACGTCTGGTCGGGCAATTTTGGCGTTCTCGCGCTCGTGCTGCACGGCGTACTGTACGGCGTCTACTGGCTTCAGCGGGGCGAGCTGGGCGCCAACCTGCTGCCGTGCACGGACTGCTCGTCGGTACTCGCGTACAAGAGGATGCGCAACTTCTCCGGGCTTGTCGCGCTCGCGCTCTTGCTAATTGTCGCGCTTGGGTCGGTTGAGTGGGTGCGGCGGCGCCACTTCCGCCGCTTCTCGATCGTGCACTGTCTAAACGTGCTTGTCGTGGCGTTCTCGTGCGTGCACTACTATCCGGCGGCGTTCTGGCTCGTGCCGCCCGTCCTCGTGTACGTCCTGTATCGCGTCATGGCGTTCTTCGGACAGGGCAGAGCGACTGTGATCTCGTCGGCGTCACTCTCCGACAAGATCGTGCAGCTGGAGCTGCGGCGCGCAGGTGGCAGAAAGGGCGACTTTCGGCCGGGGCAGTACGTGTACATCAAGGTGGATGAGATCAGCCGCACGGAGTGGCATCCGTTTACTATCAGCTCGAGTCCTCTTAAGAACCGCTTCGCGCTCCACTTGGACGCCAAGGTGCACGGCCGCTTCACGCACCAGCTGCTGGAGATGATCAAGGCACACCGACTGGCGAGTGTGAAGATGGACGGGTACTACGGAACGGAGATTCAGCCGTGCGCACACATGGTGTTCGTGGCGGGCGGCAGTGGCATGACGCCGTTCCTGAGCTTCCTCGAGCACCTGCAGCTGCGCTCCGAGCGGCTGAGTGCGTCGTCGTCACCGTCGTCGTCCGCGTCTTCATCGTCCACAGCGTCCTCATCACCGTCTTCGTCAGGTGACCAGGAGACTGACCTGGTGCTCTTCCCGGAGACGATCTGGGTAGTTTGGACATGCCGCGACGTGGAGCTGCTGGAGGCGTACGCCGAGCTGTTGCAGTCCGTGAAGAAGTCGACGCGCTGGAAGTGCACCATCTGGCTGCACTTGACGCCGTCGCCAGTCGCAAAGGAGGAGAGCGAGGGCTTCGAATACGACGACGACGAAGAGAACAGCGTGCGGGTCGAGAAGTTCTTCCCGTCGTCCATGGAGCGCCACGCGTTCACAGGCAGCGGCGTGCTCGCAGCGCCGTTGCTGACGTTCGTGGGCGCGTGCGTCGGTTTGACGTTCGCGACGCACGCAGTGTACTCTGCAGGCAAGGACTCGGTCGTCGCGCAGGTGTGGTGGTTCAAGCGCGTGATGCTGCTGACTGCGAGCGTGGTCGGAGCTGCTCTCGGCAGCAGCGCCGTGGTGCTTGTGCAAAAACTCGCGGCGCGGCGTGGAAGTAGCAGTCAGGACAGCGCAGGCGGTTCGGCAGCAGCGACCGAGCTCGAGTTCGCGGGTCTGGAGATCTCGAGCCCCGTGGCGCCGCAGACGCCGCGCAATTATGCTGGCGGCGGGGGGCTGGCGTCGTCGGTGCTGCTGCAGCGCAGCTTTTCGGTGTCGCCGTCGCGTCCAGACGTGCAGCAGCGGCTGCGCGGCATCCATAGTGAGGTGCAGGAGAACTTTGGCATGGGCGCAGACGTGGGGCTGTTCGTGAGCGGGCCGGCGAGTCTGCAAGCGGACGTGGCGCGCCACGCACGTGCGCTGCACTCACCGCTGCTGGCTGTGCACCAAAAGTCCTTCGCTGTCTGATGGAAACCCTAGGGTTTACTCGTGCAAACGAGCATGAGCAATTCGATGGTCGAGCGGGGACGAAAGTAGCCATTAGAGTTTCGTGGCTCGTCGAAAGGCGAGCTGAAGTGGAGCAAGCAGCTTTGGCGAACTGCCGTTGGTATTACTCTTCAGCTCGGCAACTCTTACAACCCGAACAGCTGCCTGGCATTGTAGATGATGGCTCTCCCAGACACCGGGGCCCGATGATGCCAGCACGCTCACAACCTCTCGTTGCAATGTTTTGTCCGCTCGCCTTGTTCTTGAGGTGTCAGCGGCGACGATGCTCGGATTCAGCTCGCGGGCTCACACTCGAGGCGACAGCGCCAGAAGTACATCAAGTTGGGAGCACCAAGAAAGACGCGACAACGGTTTGAAGCAGTAACTTCGCTATCCGTCGTCACCCTCGTGACCAACGACAGCAAGATCGAGACTGCGATCGAAGAGATTCGCTGTGGAGTTTGGGTGCGCGAGTGAACCGTGCACCTCGGATAGCGTAAATCAAGACGACTGACTCGGTTTGGTTGACAGACACGTGGGCAAACGTTCGCTTCATGCGCGTCCAGTTTCGAACGGATGCGAGAATGCAAGATCGAGCGAGCTCGAGGTATTCAAGCACTTGGAACTCGCTCGCGCCTGCATCTTGCTTCTGAGATGCTCGCTCTTCGCCACACCGCCGCTATCTTGCCTCAAACACATCAAAGCTCCAAGGTGGGCTACGCGTGTTAGGCTCAACGTCAACTCGACCTGGGCGACAAGCTGACGCTACACTACGCGGTGGTGCGCCTTCGCACTGAACAGGTCCAAACTCCAGCACGTCCTCGGTGTCGACGACCTGTAGCACGAGATCTCTCGTCGTCGTGGGCATCTGCTGCGGGCACTCGCGGTTGGTTGAACAAGTGCTCGTTCTTCAGGTAGACGTTCCACGCTGCATTCACGTCTCGATTCACGATTAAGCTGCACCTTCGGTTCTGGCATCTGTAGATTTTTTCACCTTTGAGGTTCGAATGAAGGTTGCCACACCGCGTGCAGATCTTGGCGATGAACTCTTCCGTGCAAAGGATCAACTTCCCGCCGACCCGTCCCAGTTTGTACTCGAGTAGCTTGCGGAAGCTGTAGTGCGCTTGCATCAGTATTCTGCGCGAGATTGGGTGTGGCAGTCGCCTCGCTTTCCTTATCATCTGACTCGTCTCGAATGAAGGGAGGAGAACCTCGTCGAATCTCGCGGCGATCCAGCTTGCTAGTTTGTGATGCATGTCATTCCTCATGTTGTGAACACGAAGACGCATGCGTAGTAGTCGGCGCACGAGACGACACCTTACGCGCTTGAGCCGGTGATGCGCCCGATACGAGATCGTCCTGTCGATCGCCAAACACTTGCTAAAGTATCGATTGCCTGGATTGGACACTGACATGACAAGTTCAGTTGGGTCGTAGAGCGTCAGGAACGATCGGACACCAGGATCAATGGCGCAAGTTCTTGTTGGCGTCGCACGAGATGCAGGGAATACGCGGGACCAAGGAATGCAAAGAAAAAGTCGCCAGTACGAAGTCGCTGAAGTCTGCACGTGTGATCGAAGTTCTCAGGGCAAGTGGGCTTCGCGGATACGCCATGTCTGAGCGGCAGCTCCAAGTACCGTGGCCAGAATCGCATACCGCCGTTGTTCGTTGCTCGAGAAACCACAGGAACTCGAACGGAGCTCGACGAGTTTCGTTTGGACTTGAAATGCGAGACTGGCACGCTAGAGATTTCTCCGCGTTGTATACGTGTACTGAAGCCCAACACTCCCGAGCGCGCTCGCCCACCCTCCTCGATCCTCCAGCCCCATCTTCGGATCCGTGCAGATGTGAGGATATCGGCGGTCTCCAGATCAGCCATTACAGAGAAAGTCCCCGCGCCGTTCTTCAGTGAGCGAGCGCGTACGACTTTCTGGACAAGAGATCAGTGCGAGCGAGCGTATTTTTATGCCAAGACTTGTCTCCTCCGGGAGTGAGTCCCGTGGGAGTCAAGGACCGGTGTCTGGGAAGGCCACTTCCGAGGGTTCAGTCAGCTGCTAGGAGGCGAGCAGCTCCAGAGCATCCACACCTGCCGCCCTGTTGTCTGTTTCCTGCTTCACGCGCTGTCGGCATGCGAGCCGAGACAGC
>JAASFZ010000437.1:0-17693 GCA_023334075.1 Globisporangium nunn | reverse complement strand
GTGCGTGCAGGGTAGTTTGCATCGCTTCGGAGGGCTACGCATCCGTACGCACGCGTCGGGGCGTCCGTCCGTCCCAGTTCTCGCACTCGGCGAAGGAGACGAATGAAGTTAGCGCGCGTGCTCGGCTGCAGCCAAGTAGGAACATTGTTGAGTGCCAATAACATTTGCGCGTTGAGATTTTCGCTTATCTTGTCCCTTTTCCGATCGTATTTGGGAAGATGTCGTCGCTCCTTCTTGGCGATGCGTACGACTCCGCCACCAGCGAGAGCGGGAGCGAGCGCGCGGGAGACAGCGAGAGTGAGGAGACCGGCAACGGGGATACTCGCGACCGCGAGAGCGATCACGAGTGTGCACCTCCCGGTAGCGTCGCCGCTCTTCCGTCTGCAGAGTCGGCTCTAGCAGCTGCGACTGCGGCGACTGCGTCGTTCCTGGCGCCGCAGCGCACGCGATCGGCCAGCGCCGCCGCCGCCGCCGCCGCTGTTGCGGAGTTTGATCGTTTTGAGGCGGATGCACGAGAGGCGGCAGCAGCGACATCAGCAGATGCTATTGAAAGCCGCAAACGGCGTGCGCCAGTGATCTCTGCGCCTGCAAGCAAGCGGGAGCGGTCGGCAGCGAACGCGGCACCTTCCCAGCAGGAAAGACCGCCGTCATCACGAGTCAAGCGAGAGAATGCGAGCGCCAAGGAGCGTGTGAAGGCGCAGCGCGGCAAAGGACAAGCGGGCATCGGCAGTGACTTCCGTGTGTGGAAGTCCGAGACAGAGATGGCGATGCGCCAGCACTTCGACTGATAGTCCGAAAGCCCAAATCTCATCTGTCCTGACAGGTCTCACATGATGACGATGATGATGATGCGTTGAAAAGATTTGTGTCGGAGTGGAGTCGTCGCCCGCGATCTTTCCAGAGGTCGACGGCTGGGCTGGGGTTCTCTCGAGGAGGCTCTACACAGCAGCACAACTGCGGCGACTCTCTCTCTCTCATTCTCCGATTCTCCGATCGCCTAGCCCAACACCGCCACCTGCCCGCCTACACCTGCGATGGACGCGCTGCTCTCGCGCTTGACCGCGGTGATCATCGGCGAGCCGGCACCTGAGACCGAAGACGAGAAATTCCTACGGCTGCGCAACCACTCGAAGCTCCAGCTAGTCGCCAAGAGTCAGCGCGCTGTCATCCTTGAGGACTTGGAGCGCGCCATTCACGCGCTGCGCCACTTTCTCCAAACCAGCAGACACGCCGCCACTAGCAGCGCCAACGATGCCCAGCAGCAGCAGCAGCAACAGCAACAACGAGCAGACTGCGGTGAAAGGAGACCGAAGGAGCGCTGCAGCGCAGCACTCATGGAATCTACGGACGACTGCAAGCAGCTGCTGCTCAACGATGAGCTCGCGGTTGTCAACGCCTTCTGCACCCACTTGGATCGCTGTGTGACGCACGGACTGCGCCACGTCGAGAGCGACGAGAGCGGCGCGACGGTCAAGTTCTTCGGTGTCGTCAAGTGGACGTGCACGCGCGTGGAAGCGATCCGGCAGAAGCAGCTGCTGGACGCAATGCACAGCGCGAACAGTAGTGCTGGCACGAACAGGAAGGTCTCGGAGGTCGTGACGTCGAGTCTCGAGCCTGATCTGCCGCGCCACATTCGCGGGTTCCTAGGAGCTGTGCGTGCCGCCGCAAGTTTAACGAATGTTACGACGGACGAGGGCAAGTCGCGTGCGTTCGTGCGTCAGGTACTCAACATGCATCTCCTGCAGCCCACCATGAGTCTGATCCTCTCAGAGAGCAACCTGGATCTGCTCGCGTCGTACTACACCGAGTTTGCACTCTTCCGGCAGCGTGATGAGGTCAAGATGTTCCTGAGCATGCTCTCGGGACTGGACGACCTCGCGTTCGCATTCCTGATCGACGACCCGCGGCTCGATCAGTCGCCTGACACGCTGCCTTTCAGCAAGCCGCTTCCGCGCCTACGAGCCCAAAAGATCAAGAAGCGTGCGCCGAAGCTGATTGATCCCGAAGACATGGTTGGCGGTCGTGTGCGACTTTGCGGGGAAGATCAAGAGACCAACTTGCTCGCGGAGAAGCTGGTGTCGCATCACGAGTTGCGAAGCACGTTCGACTCAATGAAGGGCGGCAACCCTCTCTCGGACATCCTTAAGAAAGCCGAAACGTCGCAAAAGCTGGAGGATGCGGCTGCGGCAGTGCTACGCTTCCTCGAGCTCGGATACCCCGAGTACGACGTGTTCGGCACGGATCTTCTTGATGCTCTCTGCAATCCATTTTTGAGTGGCATGGCACGCTTCGAGACTGCGATGGCGATCCCGGATGTCGTCGAAGCGTGCATTTGCTACTTGTACGAGCACGTGGACACCCCGGGGTTGTTCCAGGTGCATTTACACGCAGACCATGTGATGGAGCTACGGGACACGATCGAGGAGCTCGGTGGCTTCCACAAGCAAATGGTTGTGGATCCGCACGAGGTGACTGCGATTCTGCTTCAGTACCTTTGGGAGATCCCAGACTCGCTATTGACCGAGGAGCGTCTGGAGAACTTTCTCGCGTGCGGCAGCAATTCTGATAACGGCATGACCGAGGAAGAGAAGCGGATGTTGCTTCGAGTACTCGTGAACGATCTGCCGTGGTATTGCAAGCCGATTCTTGAGCGCATCTGTCACTTGATCATGGTCGCGCTGGATCCATGCCACGCAGCGAAGAACGGACTGAGCATATATTCGATCGCCAATTGTCTGGGGCCGATTCTTCTGCGCAAAAAGCATGGAAACCGCATGCACGAGTACGAGGACTCAACGTTCCGCAAGTACCCTGTCGGATACCAGAGCTCAAGCTCTGTGCGCCTTCGCCTCATTCCGAGCGACAACGACGATGGTATCTTTCGTGGTGAAGCTGATCGCGTCGCAGCAGAAGCGAGAGCGCTGCGGCACATGAAGCGTGACGCCGAGGAGAGCGCGCACGTCCTGAGCTTGCTATTCCGCGAGCATGAGTACATCTTGAGCGACTTTCGTCAGGAGCTTGTGAGTCGCCGAGACAAGTTGCGAGAAAAGGTATACTTTCTCGAGACGATCCGATTCAAGATGGAGGAGGCAATCGAGACGTCGAACCCGGCACATGTGGCGCTTCTGAAGCGTCTGTGGGACTGCCTGTTGCCGTCCAAGACCGATGAATCTGTTTTGGCGATGAAGAGCAAGAGCGAGGGTGCCAGCGAGTGCGATGATACGGTTGATGTTGCCGCACTGCTTGCCTCTGAACGTTGGAAGCTCAGCGGCTTCCACACGGAGAGCCCTCTCGGCGGCTTCCGCGGAGGAGGTGTGCTGTCACTCGAGGCGCTCGTGTATTTTGTCGAAGAGTACCCGGAGAAAGCCAGGTCGATGATGGAGCGCAACGCCATCGCTGGTGGGAACCGCTATCCGTTCCCAGTCGCAAGCATCAACGTCATGCGAATGATGATGAAGCTCCTGATGCTCGATGAGGCACCGGATGTGTGCAGCAAACTCGTGCTGCACTCTCCGGACGAGAACACGCCAACGACAGTGCTCAAGATGCGAGTTGCTGAGCGCGTGAGCAGGACGCCATTCTGGGGCGTGTTCAACGACCCGCTCGCGTTCTACAAGCTCCAGTCCATGGCGTTTATGCTGCTGGACCTTCATTGGATCCACTCAGGCGCCACGCAGATGGGGTTCCAACCGGTGCTGGACGCGACACGCAGACAGATGGGCTGGCTGCTCGAGCAGTCGCCCTCGAGCGTCGAGGATATGTGGACTAAGTGGATGGAGGTGCGCGAGCAGCACGCAGCGAAGTACACGCCCATATTCTCCAACGGCAGCGCGATATCAGGGACTACCGCGGAGAGCGATGACCTTGCCGAGCAGATGCTCCTGCACTTGAAAGATGCCGACACAGCAAGAACACCTGCAGCAGCAGCACCACCACCACTCGAGTCGCTTCAGGATGAAGAGCGACCTGCGGTGGGGCCGATTGCAGCGACTGCTGCTCCTCCAACAGCAGGAGTAGCGCGCCCGAAGGACGATCATGCTGAGCAAGCCGCTACTCTCACCGATCCTGTCGCGATCCCTGAGTTTGCGCATGCGTACTAAGCAGACTTCGCAAGGGTAGCAAGGTTGATCGTCTATGTTCCTCCATTGCATTTCGCTTCGCAGCGCGTTCGCGTACATACGTGCACCATTCCTCTACAGCACAGCGTTGCCGTTCGCCACCTTCGCGCTCTGGATGACCGCTTTGTCGTCCCGGTTTGTCAGCATGTGCTGCACGAAGATGGAGCCACCACTGCGGGTGACCTTACCCGTGAGATGGCGGTCGCACCAACCGCCGCCGTTACGTGCGCTCCAGCAGCACACATACGAGTAGAGGTTGAACTTGGTCGGGATGTGCTGCACGACGTAGTGGAACGCGTCCTCCGCATCGCCCTCCTGGAACGGGTACTCGACCCACTCG
This sequence comes from Globisporangium nunn, assembly GCA_023334075.1. Taxonomy (NCBI): domain Eukaryota; phylum Oomycota; class Peronosporomycetes; order Pythiales; family Pythiaceae; genus Globisporangium; species Globisporangium nunn. Next base: position 13,235 of record JAASFZ010000437.1, on the reverse strand, counting down.
TGCTTGAGCATGCGCGCGTTATTATCGCGCTCGCCCATCATGTGGTTGCACGTGTTGAGGTAGACGAGCGGGCGGTGCGTGTCCGCGCGCTTCGTCCAGTTCTCGTACGCCACCTCCGTGCGGTAGTGGTGCATGAGCGAGAACCAATCCCCGACGTTCTTCTTCGCGCCCTGCGCCCACTGCTGGTCGCCGCTGTGGTCCTGCGAGAAGACGCTCGTCCACGGCGTCGAGGACTTGGGGTCGAGGTCAACGTTTCTGCGGGGTGCGGCGGGACACGGGCAGTGTGTGGGTGTTAGAGAGGAGAGGCAGGGAGCACCTGAGAGAGAGCGAGAGAAGAGAGACCACACAGGCCGCAGCGCACCGGAACTCCATGTAGTTGATGTCCGCCGTGCGCTTGTACGTCCGCCGGTTGAACGTGCGGTAGAGAATCGTTGCGCACGTGTTCTCTGCCTCCTCCTTCACGCGGTTGTACGACGACTCGCCCGCGAAGACGATGCAGAGGCGGCAGTCGAGGCGGCCTGAGTTCGCCTGGCGCTCGAACTGGAAGAAGACCTTCACGAGCTCGTTCGCGTTCGCGATGTCCACCTCCGGCTGTACGAACACGGGCAGGCAGCGATGCAGCCACGCGACCTCCGCGTCCGCCGCGCTCGAGCCGTACGTGGTCGTCGCGGCGCTCGCGCTCTCGCTCATCTCGCGGTACGCGAAGTCCGCGTCGGCGTCCGCGTCAGCGGCGATCGGGAGCGGCGCGATGGCGGCAGCGGCGGGCGGCCGAGGGCTCCAGCGAGGCGACGGGTCGCGGTCGCGCTCGAGCGATCTCGTGCTCTGGGAGGCACAAGTCGACCAGTGTCCTTTACGGCATTAAAGATTCCGATACTAAACTCAAGTCAAGAGGCGGATCGTGCTCCGGCTCTTCCAACCCTACGATCTGTGCGACGCTAACCCCCAGCGTCCGCCGTCGCCGCGTCTGCGTGGCGCTGCATCTGCACCTCCTCGCTCAGGTGGCTCGTGTGGAAGCTCAGGACGACGAACACCCAGAAATGCACCAGCGCGATGTAGCAGAGCAGCCCGAGTCGCGCGAACGGGTAGCTCAGGAATGCGCGGCCGAGGAACAGCAGCCACCGGTCCAGCACGTCCAGCGCCGTGACCACACGAGTGCTGCGCTCCACGACCGGCGCGACGCGCGAGATCAGGTTCGCCATGCGGTTCGGCCGGGAACGTGCGCCGCCGCTGACGCCCGCGCCGCGCTTCCCCACCGGGGTCGCCATCTCCATGTCCAGCATCCCGCCGTTGCGCTCGATCTGCGCTAAGCGCTCCTCTGCGCGCTGGCTCCTGTTCTGCGCGTCCGCCAAGCGGATTTCCAGTGTCGTTGCCCTGCTTCGCAGCGCGTCGACGGTCTCTTGCTTCTCCACAAGGCGGTTCGTGAGCGTCTGTATCCGCGCCTCAGCGCCGCCAGCCCCTGACGGACTCTGACTGCTAACTGCGCTCTGGCTCAGCTGGTCCTTCAGGCGCTCATTCTCGCGGTTCGCGATGTAGAGCTGCTGAGCAGCGCTCTGCTGCGCCTCTTCCATCACGGCCTTCGCTCGTCGGAGCTCGTCGCTCATCACAGAAAGCTCCTGCTTCAGGATCTCGCTCTTCCGCGCCTCGTCATGGAGCGCTTTCTTCGCCACCAGCAGCGACTGCTGCAGACGCCTGTTCTCCGTGTTCAACGTCGTCAGCTCTCCGTTTGTGCCGTCCTCAAACTCTTTGGACTTGCTCCCGGGCCCAGATGCCAGAGCGTACGCACTCCCAGAGACTGTCGCGGCAGCCGCCATTTCTCGGGCTCGCGCAACCTCTCGCTCGAGACTCGCCACGTGGGCGCCGAGATCCGCATTGGTCTTCTCCAGCTGAGTCTGCCGCGCGAACATTGACATCTTCGCGGCCTCGTGCTCTCTCTTCAGGCTGTTCATCTTCGCAAGCGTGTCGACGAGCTCCGTTCGCAGCGAGCGGATCAGCTGCTCCGAGTCATTGCTCGCGGACGCCGCGCTCGTCCAGAGACTCTCCTTCGACTCGGCCGTCCTCGACAGCTCGGCCTGCAGCGCTGCAATCTCCCCGGCTTGCAGGCGCTTCGCCTCCTGCAGCGTCTCCAATTCCAGCGCCGCCGTCTGCACCTGCGTCTCCTTGAGCTCGAGCGCCTGCACGAAGTTGCGCTCGTCCGCGTCTTTCTCCTGCCGCAACCGCGATAGCTGCGAAGGCACGCACACGGAATTACGCCGTCAGATCCTCCTCCTCACACGCCAATGCACGGCCATGTAAGAGCTCCTCGCACCTGCTGCTGCACTTCGGCGATCTTTTCCTTGCACTCGCGCTCCAGCGCCTCAATCTCCTCCTCGTACACACGCACGCGCTTTTGCACTGCTGCCAGCGCGCTATCCTTCGCACGCAGCTCTGTCTTCGCGCGCGCCATGTCCTTGCGCAGCTGCGCGCGCTCCTCCTCCGCGGTCATCCCCGACGCGCTGCGCGGGGGCGACGGCGACGGCGTCGGAGCCGTCGAACGGCGCGCACTGGAGGAGCCAGGCGGCGAGGCCCCCGCCAGCGGTGCGTCGAGTGATGCGGCGTCCGTACAGCTTGAAGTGCTATCCAGCGCCACTGGCGGCGGCGCCTGCGCGAGACGCGTCTTCAGCGCCCCCAGCAGCCCATCGGTTGCTTGCGCCTGCTCTTCATCCGACCCGGCACCCGACCCAGAGAGCGTCAGCGCTGCCTGCTGGTCCACGGACTCGAGCAGGCTGCTGACCCAGTTCATCGTGTTTAAGGCGGTGATCGGCGCGGCTCGATGTCCCGGAGAGTCGCTCACGTGCGTACCTGGATGTCCTACACACACAAGTCACGGCCTTGCCATCATTTTTGCCTCAAATGCGCCATCTGCCCTTTCTCTGCATGCATTGGCATTTTTCGCTACCCTTTATACTCCGTTTTTGCTCAGAGCCGCGCTTCAAGCCAAAAAATGGCGCGCTAATAGGTAAGATTTCATAGATTTCGTACTAGTGTAAGTACCATTATGCTCAAGGTTAATGTGTCATGGGGACAGATAAACAGCTTAGGCATAAGCCTGATACAAAACAGAGTGATGAAATCTCTTTTATCTCAATCTCTTGAACGCATCCGCGTAGCCAAAAAAACTACAAAAGAATCGCTGTTTTTCCTAACAGCGGCAGGCTCGTTCTAGTGGATACTAGTGGTACACAATGACGTTATGCAGAGGAACTACCTTTGGCACGTTGAGGGAATTATGATCTAAGCCGTTTGTAGACATTTCAAATGCGTGTTTATGTAATGACTGCGAATAGAATAAGACAAGTTTCAAAGCATACATAAGATACGTCGGTTTAGATTCCTGCTGTTCTAGAAGCAAAAGAATGGTTCGCCAATCAACGACGACCTCTTTTGGCTCAAAGTGAGGTGTTTCTGTACACTGTAGGCAAAAGTCCCTGGCGATCCCCTCCAGCACAAAATGGCTCGGGATCAGAAATTTTTGACCGAATCAGGTCTAAAAAAGGTGAAATGCGATCGTGCGCGAGACATGTGGTGACCTTATATATGTGCGTATTCTCGGATATTGGGATCTATTCCCTTATCCATTTGTCAGACATAGTCATTAGGAAATATTTGGTAGGATAGTTGAACTGAAATCTGCTATTTTTTTCGAAAATGTCAGCATTTCAGCATTTCACTTTTAGATGTTTGCTCCCGTACTTTAGGAGCACCTAACCCGAATCAGGTCTATAAATTGCGAAATGCGATCGTGCGCGAGATATGTGGTGACCATTTAACCCCACATGCAGATACGTTTTTGAGCAATATAGAAACCAGCTGATTTTGATTCTGGATATGCATGCCGAGGAGCTCGATCCACCCTTGCGGATTAAGATGTGAAAGTGGTCAAGTAGAGATTGGCTCGAAAACCAGTATGTATACCAAAGAATTGGATCCGCTCTGTGGATTCAAGCACGTTGCTGACGAAAGAGTGACTGACATAGGTTGTATGGTCCACACAAACACCCGTGTGATGTCGCTAAAGCTTATGGAGGCAAGCAGTCCCAGTTTCAGTTATACGCAGCCAATCAGATTATCGCGAATCCAGAGATGCGTACAAAACAGATAGAAACGAGAGAAAACATAGAAACTGGATTAAAAATACCGACTGGCTTAAGCGCAGTGTGAGGTAAGGTCCTGACAACCAAAGGACTGATCGGTCGACCGTCCAAGCGGCAGCCATGGCTGCAGGTGCGTCTCTGCCTGCGTCTCGTTCCCTCATTCCTCGTCCTCTTGCCTTTTCCGACATGGTAGCAAGCCTTCTCCGCAAACTAAACTGCCGTGCTGTAACCAACCGCCGTGTGACGACACGCAGCGACCACCGACGTCATCGTGCTGGACGAAAGTACAGATGAGGAGCCGACGATACCAGTCGCCGGGCCGCCTACGAAGAAGCAGCGCGTGGAGCTTGCGTCAGCAGATTTTAAGGCAGCCCGTGCCCTTGGCGACTCAGCTGATCTGCCGGAAGGCACAGGCAGGAGGAACCGGCGTACATTCGCGGACATGCTGCCGTTCAGTGAGTTGCAGGCGCAGCAGCGCGCGCTCGAACAGCTGCACGCGCGCGCCCACAAGCGCGTATCGAAGTCGATGGCGCAGAAGAAACTCCCGCCAAAAGTCGGGGCATCACAGCGAGCGCTCCCGAAGGCGACAGCAGCAGCAACCTCATGGTCAGCGCCGGCTCCAGTGAAGCCGCAGTGGACAATGCCGGGTACTGACACTGTAACACCGTCGAAGCCTGTTTCAGCATCTCAAAGCTCGGTCTCGAAGACTGCACGTCCCGTTGAGAACACCGCAGCAGCAACACTATCCCTGAAATCTTTTTTCAAGACGCCCTTGGATTCGCGGCAGGTCACTGACGCTTCCAAGCAATCACCAGCCGCTCCGAAGGCTTTCTTCTCAGCGACATCGAAGCCGGTGGTGGAAGCCTCAAACCCAGTCGCTGAAACCGCGTCGCCAAGTCCAACAGCTTCGGCAGCAGTTGAGAGTCGAGCTTTGGGAGCTTCAGCGACTCCGTCAGCAGCGTCAAAGCCTTTATTTGCCACGAAGGCTCTGTTCACGTCGGCGCCAACTAAAATGCCTACGGCTCCGAAAGAGCTCGCAGCAGTAAACAACCTGCTAAATCCAGCAAGCGTGGTGCTACCAGCACCATCAAAATCTATGCAGGTAGCTCCAAAGCCAACTTCAGCAACCCCAAAGCCGACGACCCAGAATGCCAAGCCCATTCGAACAACGAACGAGTCAGATTCTGATTTTGAGCCAGCGCCAACGAAGATGATGACATCTAGTCTTTTCAAGAGCGTCGTGATACCCATGCACGATGTCAAAACACCACGAGCACTGGAGCACGCCACCCCAAAACGGCGCGACGCCAGGAGATCCTGCGTAAAGGCACTGGAGACGATTGAGATCGACAGCGAGTATGAGGAGAAGGAATACGTCGATGGCGAGGAAGTTGAGCTTTTATCCTCGAAGCACCGCCCGTCGAACTCCGATAGCGAGGAGAGCTACGTTTCAAAGAAGTCCAAGCGAAAGCGTCGGAAGGGTTCTGCGAAAAAAAGCGAGCAACGAAAGAAGTTCTCGACCGCGAGTTCCAGAAACTACTCCTCCGCGTACAAGTATGCGGACTCTCTTGTAGTGGTCACAGACACTCTCCCAAAGCGACGTGATGCCTCGAACACTGTCGTCCACAATACTTCATGGCGTCGGTGTTACTTTGACAAGGCGCCGGTGAACGTGCTTCCGTCCCGCACTGGCGAGGTGAACTTCGAGTGTTTGATGTCCCGGATCGACCCGCCGCTGGTAGAGTTTGGTACGTCACTGCGATGATCCATTGATATGTATCTTGCATGTACAGATTCTGACTGAGTTGCAATCTATGTAGATCCGACTGGCGAGCTGAAGGAGAAGTGCAAGTTCTTGACGTCGTTTGGAGAAGGCGAGCAGTCTTTCACCTCCTCTCTTGGCGCGAGCGAAGTTTCTATGCAGATGGAGTTCGATGCTCGAGTGGCGCAACTTGAAGAGCTCGAACTTCCAAAGATCAGCGAGTGCTATCGACTAAAGACAGCGGCGATCCTGACGGAATCTCGATCGCAGGTTCGCGATATTCTTCAAGATCTGAAGGTGCATCACGAGAAGCTGCGAAGAAGTGCATCATGTACGTACTATTGGCCAGAGCGGTGTTTCTTTTACCGCTGTTGCTGCTTCGATGCACCTACTCATGTATGACTTTGTCCTATGCTCAGTAAACATGATCAAGCTTGATGTATCTCCGATTGAGCGCTCCTTGGTTCGAAAGATGGAGGTTCCTGAAGTGATCCCCCAAGCAGAGCACGCGAAGCTGAAGTATTTCGTGGACTTCGACGAGAGTAAAGTGTGTGAGACAGTGCACCCGGCCTATGCGTCACGATTGTGGAAGTTTCACATGCAGAGTAGATCGACGGCATATGTCGGCATCCAGAGCAGCGTCCGTGTCGAGGATGACCTGACCCTGCGATACGTTCCATACTTTGGGGATAACGAGAGCGGAAAGGAGATTGATGTGAAGCACTACGACAAGATCAGACACGAGGAGGCATGCGAGCGGAGTGGAGTCGGCGACGAGGTCAGCGAGTACTTCCTTCGTCTCGTCGTTGCGGAGTGCGGCGCCTCAGCACCTGTGTTCGCAGCGCTCAGGAATGTGTGCGGCTTTAACCAAGCGTTCTCCGAGTACGCCGAACTCAAGAAAGATTACGATGCGAAACAGTTAGCGTCTCGGCGTATCTCTGAAGCCCAAGCTGCCATGTACGAACACGCGTCAAAGGATGCTGTTCTTGCTGTGCACGACCAAGCAATCAACTTGTTCAAGACGTCGGCCGTGCTGCAGATATCAGATCGCAATGCCAAGTCACTTGAAGACCGCCTTGCGCCGCCGACTACATTTTTCGAGTCAAATTTCACCCGCAACCACAAAGATACCCGCGCACGGCGACTTGGGGTGCGTTCGACGAGTGCTTACGCGGATTTATCGGAGCACTATCGCGATCTGTTTTGTCGAATGTGCTACAAGTACGACTGCCACGAGCACGGTATCGAGCATCCGCAGCCGAGTCGCCGCACTGACCCGATCAACCCTCCGCTGCGGTTGTCACGTGTGGCATTGGCAGCTGCTCAGATGTCGGCATTGGATAAGAAAAAGAACGAAGAAATGTCAATGCCAGCTACTGCGGACGACAGAGCCTGTGTGGAGAAGATCGCTTCTCCAGGAATGTCCGTCAGTACTATCGAAGCTGAAGACGAAGACCACGGAACAGATGAAAACGAGTCTGCATGCTCAGGTATCTCTGTGGAGAAACGCCGCTCTGCACGATCACAAACGGTGGCGAATACATTAGCGACGGCACTCATGGATGGGCTTCCGGTGGTGGAGCGAAGCCGAACGAACCGTCCTTCGCGAGTGCAGGTCGTCCCGAAAGTCGCTGACGAGTCCGAGTACTTGGACGACTCGCATTGTGCCATGGTCGAGTCCAAGATCAGCGCGTTTACAGGCGAAACAGATCCGTGTAGCGAAGCGTGTTGGAAGATTTCTGAGCCACCGAAGCCTGCATATGTTCTCGAGACGTCCAGGAACGACAGCGAGGTGAAGAGCGGCGAGGCAGTTTCTGTCTTCACGAACTCTCTTAGTCCCTCTGAGCTGGTGCTACTACGAAAAGCTCGAGACACTGTCGGCGACAATGCGTGCATGATCGCGTCCGTTGTGAAGTCCATCTCGTGCAAGGATTTGCAGCGCTTCTTGGAGAGCGAGCGCCAGAGCCTGCCACGTGCATCTACCTTGCCTAGCGTCCTTCCTGAGAGCCAAGTGACGAAGAAAGGAAGGCCCAGCGGATCGCGCAGCGGACGAGATTCCCTGAAGCGCAATCGCAATTACAAACTGAAGGAGAACGGGGCGAATCACGAGTTCGAGCCGTGCAATCACGAGGGCATGTGTGGATCGAATGACTGTTCGTGCATCACTCGCGACCACATGTGCGAGAAGGCATGCTCATGCTCCCGCGACTGCCCCAACAGGTACGTGATCAAATGAGGCGGAAGGCGTTGTAAAAACTGCACGATTCTTCTCGCTGACAGCTTCGAGTGGATACACATCTTGTGTCTTGCAGGTTCGAAGGCTGCAGGTGCAGCATGGGGAACTGTCGAACGAACGCGTGTCCGTGCTTCGTGGCGATGCGTGAGTGCAACCCGGACGTGTGCTTCACGTGCGGAGCGAGCGAGGCGCCCGCTATCGTGCAGAACGAGGAGCTTCAAAGCCGCTCGGCGATCGACCTGGGGATCTGCTGCAACGTGAACCTCTTGCGTGGGTGGCACAAGAAGCTCGGGGTGTCGTTTTCGACGACCCACGGCTGGGGCGCGTTCGCGCGCGAGCCGATCAAGCGCGGTGAGTTCATCTACGAGTACAAAGGCGCGATCATTTCTCAGGAGGAGGCAGAGCGGCGCGGCAGCATCTACGATAAGAACGCGATCAGCTTCCTGTTCGATGCAAACGAGGACGCGGTGGTGGACGCGATCCGCATGGGCAACAAGAGCAAGTTCGCGAACCACTCGAGCATGAACCCGAAATGCATCCCGAAGGTCTTCCGCGTGGGTGGTGAGCACCGGATCGCGTTTTGGGCGCAGCAGGACATCAAGCGCGGCGAGGAGATCTTCTTCGACTACGGCTACAGCGGCGAGTCCGCCCCGGACTGGAGCCAGCTTCGCCTCTCGAAGCACCGGAGATAGAAGATAAGAGTGCAGGAGAGGTGGGGGGGAGTGTTCGTTCATACGCAGTAGGGCGTTGGCAAAGCGACCAGCCGCACTCTGCTTTGCTCTGCTCTGATCATGTTCGCGCCGTACTTCGGTTCTGGGGGCACGCGAAGAGGACAAGGTCTCAACCCTGCGCTCCTGTCGTGTTGTTGAACGCCTTCACATCAGTCAGTCCCACTCTTGCCCTTGCCTTTCACTTCGGCGCTCATTCCTGCACTCGCCTGCTCCAGAGCAAGCCAAAAGACCACTCCCCCCGCGTCCTCCGCCGACTCCTCCTCCCTTAGCCGGCGATGGCGGCACGCGTGGCGCTCGCTGGCCCTGCGCCCACGACGACGACGACGGAAGCACCGGCCGACGAGAGTGCGACGTCGCGCAAGACCAAGAAGCTCGCGGCCGGCGCGCTCTCGGGCGTGCTCTCGGCGCTCGCCTTCCAGCCGCTCGACGTCCTGCGCACGCACCAGCAGGGCGCGTTCGGCGCCGCTACCGCCACCGCGCTGCACCCCTCGGCGGGCGGACAGCCGCTGGCGGCGCGCGTGCGCGGCATGTGGCGCGGTACGTCTTCCACGCTCATCCGCGTGGCGGGCGGTGCAGGAATCTACTTCACGACGCTCGACTACTGCATGCACACGGTGCCCAACTCGGCGATCAACACGTTCCTCTCGGGCGCCTTTGCGCGCACGTTCGCGGGTTGCGTCATGTCGCCCTTTACGATCGTCAAGGCGCGCATGGAGTGGCAGGCGCCGGGCACGTACAGCAGCAACCTGCAGGTCTTCCGCCACGTGATGCGCGACGAGGGTGTGCGTGGGCTCTACCGCGGCATGGTGCCGACACTCATCCGTGACGTCCCTTTCTCAGGGCTCTACGTGCTCATCTACACGCGGCTCAAGGCGGTCTTCGAGGCCGAGCTCCCGAGCGCGCCGCCCTACAGCGTACACTTCGGGAGCGGCGTTGTGGCTGGCGTGCTTGCCACGACCGTTGTGCATCCGGCCGACGTCGTCAAGACGCGCATGCAGCTCGCGATCGTGGACAAGGGCGCGCACGGTGAGTTGCGTAGCGTCACGAACTCGCTCTCGCTGACGCAGACGGTGCACAAGATCCTGAACGACGAGGGCTGGCGCGGCTTCAAGAGGGGCATCCTGCCACGCGTGCTTAAGCGCACGCTCTCGACCGCCGTCACGTGGACGATTTACGAACAGCTCTCGGTTCGGTAGAGTGCTTGCTCCACTCGACTCGCTCTTCGTGGGTTCTGAGAGCCCGCTCGAGCTTCATTAGAGGAATTCAAAGTTGGCAACACGAGCATAACCAACACACGCACACTCATTTGTTCGAGTTCTCGCGCTCTATCTCGTAATGATGGGCGTAAACGCTGAGAAGGGCTCGCGGCGACTCGAGCCGTTCGGACCGTGCCTCGACGACCCGTTGACGCCCGAAGAAGACCCGCCGTTCAGCGCTTTGCTGCCGTTGCCGTTGCTGTCGTCGTCGTCGATGTCGTGCAAGTCGCTCGCTCCATTCACCCAACTCGATCCGTTCGGATGACTGTTGATGTAGGCGGCTGCACCGTTGATGCCATTGAGCCCGCTCTGGCCATTGGGAAGCTCCAGTGTCGCAGTCGCAGTGAACGCGTGCTGCTTCGCGCCTTCTTCATACGCATCCTCCTCCGGGTACGAGAACGAAATTTCCGCTGCCGTGCTGTCGTCGAACACGAAGGGCTTCACGGCCGGAGCCGCTGTCTCGTGACTCTCTGTAGTAGCGCGCATCGCCTTCTGCTGTCGCAGCTTCTGCTCGAATGCCATCTGCGCCTCCAACTCGACCGATGCGACGTTTTCACGCATCTCACTTTCGTTGAACTCCTTGAGGCAGTTCGAGTCGCTGTCATATCCGAGCGGGATGGAGCCGAGCGTGCCGTCGAAGCGGTTCTTGCGCACGTCGAGCTTCGACTTGCCGCGTGTGCGCTGCAGGATGAGCACGTTGTCGGCTTCCTGCGTCGCCTTGGCCGTGCCGAACACGGACGTGAGCGTCAGGTCTACATCCTCCTGCTCCTTGCGTGGGTGGATCACAAGCGTCAGGTGCACATTCTTCTGTGAGGCGAACTTGCGAAACTTGTCCAGCGCCGCATCCTGGCGCTCAAACTTGTCGAAACCGCGGCCTTGCCCCGCCATCATGAACTGGATGTTATCCAGCAAGATGTGCTGCACATCGTACGCGTACACGGCATACTCCATCGCATCGAGAACCTCGTCGACATCTGTGCTGCCAAAGAAGCGCATGAAGTACATCGGCAGGGCCTCGAACTTGTCAGCCGCGGCTTCGAACGCCTTGATGTCGCCCTGCAAACTGCGACCCGCGAGCTGGGTGAGCATCTTGTGGATTAGCCGTGTATTCTTGATCTCAAACGACCCCCAGAGCGTGCTCACGCCCTGGCCGCACAGGTCGATCGAGAGCTGGCTCAGCAAGGTCGTCTTGCCGCAGCCCGTCGGCCCTGTCAGCACCGTGACCTCGCCCATGCGATGACCCTTCAGCAGACGATTCAGCGAAGGCAGCGTGCGCGATTGCACTCCGCATGCACGCAGCGGGTTCAGGATCTCCTCGTAGACTTCGCGCCGCAGTTCATCGAACGTAGTAATCTGGCTGTGCGGAATCCGCTCCGCCGCGTTCACGATCTGTGTCAAGTCCAGCCCCGCAAGCAGCGCGTCGTTCGCGTCTTTCACGGGTTTAAGAGCCCCCGCTACCGACACCGCGGACGGGCGCACTATGTAGCACCGTGTGACGCCAATCTTGGACGCGAACTTCTCCACATTCGCCTGCCCGGAAGCGTCATTGTCCATCCAGAGGTAGACTTTGGTGAACCGCTCCAGTAGCGGCAACACGCTCGGCGGGAGCGACTGGCATCCGTTCGGGAGTGAGATAGCAGGCATCCCTGTCGCCTGGTATACAGCCATGGCGTCGAACTCGCCCTCCGTGATCACGATCTCTTCTGACGCGGTCGGCACGGTGTTCCAGCCGAAGAGCCCCCAGCTGCCGCCCTTAGGCACGAGGCGCTGTTTAGACTTGTCCTCCACGGCGCGGAGCTTGAGACGGATGACATTGAAGAGGTTCTTGTCGCCATTCGTCACCCCCGCGACGCCAACGTCCGCGTCGTCGTCGTAGATCACACCCATGGCGTCCAGGTCATGGCGACGCGCCATCCACGGGAACGAGATGCACTTGGCGGACACCTGGTCGCCGCTGTCATCACGAAATGGCTGCTCGATGGCGCCGACACCGTACTTTTGCAGCACGTCGCGCCGGATACCGCGCGTCTCGGTCAGGTACGCGAGCACGGTCTTGAACGCCGGCTCCTCGAGTAGGTTTTTCTGAATCGCCATCGCCTTGGCGTTGTCTAGCGCCTGGATCACCTTGGGCGGCGCCGCGTCGGCGATGCTGCCTCCGCCACCGTGAATCACGCCATCCGCGGAGCTGACACCGACATTATTCTGGAGCTACCGAGCGCGCGGAGAGTCGCAGCCACTAGCGCCGTTAGAATCCTGCATACGTAGGCATTTCCCGCCGCCCATGCACACCCACGCACCTTGCTCTTAAAATCGAACCAGCTGCCCGAGGAGCCACAGCGGTGGCACTTGTACACGCCCTGCGCCTTCTGCACGTAGAGCTTGAAAAGGTTGTCGGCGCGGCCGCGCGTCGGGTGGCAGAACGGGCACTCGCGCACTACGAAGTGCGTGTCCGTCTCCCGCGACGCAAGCTGCTTGCGGCTCAGAAACGACGCGATCTCGTGCGACTCGATTGGCGCATGGTAGCTCGACACGAACGTGTTGCGGCTCGCCTGGGTGCCTGACGATGACGCTGACAGCGCGCGCGCCAGGAGGCTGCGGTGGCTTCGGCTGTTGGCTGCTCTGCGACTCGCGACGGTCGCCGCCAGTGCGCTGCGGATGCCGAACGCGCGCATATCGATGGCTCTCTTCTCGCTCTGTGCGTGTTTGGAACTGATGGCCAAGTGGGGGCGTGCTAGGATTCCACTGATTATGCTGTTTTTACTATCTAACAATGGACATCTTTTTCACCAGTGAGTGAGTCTGTGCCACTTTTTCTAAATCTGTAACTACTTCTAGGAGTTTGAGTTCCTCAGTTTCAGCTGTGCCAACCATTCGTCCTCTTGACCACCAACGAACGCTCGAGCAAGCGATGGCGTCGGCAGCGGCATCGGGGGACAAGCAGCGGAGCAGGAAGCGCAAGGTGCGCTCGAACAGCAGCAACAGCGGCGGCAGCAGTAGCGCCGGCGGATGGCAGAAAGTGAACTTGGATGACGTTGAGGTCGAGGGGTTCGAGGACGGTTGCGCCTTCGACTTGGAGGAGCTCACCGGTGCGTCTCGCGTGTGTATATGTGCATTCGTTTT
>JAASFZ010000436.1:0-17707 GCA_023334075.1 Globisporangium nunn | reverse complement strand
GTGTGTGTGTGTGTTGTCGTACTGAGCGAGTTTCCTGACGAGACTGCTCCGCTTTGCACCGTTGTGCCGCTCTCTCGAGCACCTGGGCACGTGCTTTTTGTGGCCGGTCTCGGTAGCGACTGGAACAAAGTCGCTGGTGCAGCTCGTCTCGGCGCGCTGCTGTCGTTCGAGCTGGCGAAGGACCTCTGCAAGCTGTGCATGCGCTCGTATATCTTCACCGTCCGAGGCTGGCCCTCCTTACGCGTCCAGTAGTTTTGATTTTTCGAGTTTCCACGCCTACCCCCCTAATATCCTTCTCCCTGCGCGGCCAGAAACTCGGATATCAATCCCCCACTTGCTCGCCCCTCATTTGCCGGTCGGACCTCCCAGAGGCGTCGGCTACGGGACCATGGCGATGGCCATGCGCGGCATCTCGGGCGACGCGCACTTCTTCGAGGAGAGCATGAACTGGGAGCGCATCCGCAAGCTGCTGGACAACAAGCTCGGCGTGGCGGGCCACGCTGAGAAGCTCGAGGCCATGAAGGCGCTGCTCGCGAGCATCTCCAAAGGCGAGGACGTGAGCATGTTCTTCGCCGACGTCGTCAAGAACGTGATCGTGGCGTCCGTGGAGGTGAAAAAACTCGTGTACATGTACCTCGTGCACTACGCGGACGCCAACTCGCAGTGCCGCGAGCTCGCGCTGCTCTCGATCAACTCGTTCCAGAAGGACCTCGCGGACCCGAACCAGCTCATCCGCGCGCTCGCGCTGCGCGTCATGACGAGCATCCGCGTGCGCGACATCCTGCAGATTCAACTGCTCGCCATCCGCAAGTGTTCGGCTGACAACTCGGCGTACGTGCGCAAGTGCGCCGCGAACGCCATCAGCAAGGTCTTCGCCGTCGACCCGGAGCAGAAAGACGTGCTCGCCGAGATCATCGGCAAGATGTTGCACGACGCGTCCACGATGGTGCTCGGCAGCGCCGTGCAGGCGCTCGTCGAGGTCTGTCCCGACCGCCTCGACCTGCTCCACAAGCCCTTCCGCAAGATGTGCCACCTGCTTGCGGACCTCGACGAGTGGGGACAGACCGTGGCCATCAACGTGCTCACACGCTACTGCCACGAGCAGTTTCAGTCGCCGCAGCTCGCGGCGCACGGCACCAATGAGTCGAACAAGCGCAAGAATGTCAAGGAGATGTTCCCCAAGCGCAGGGCCAAGCGCGGCTTTTACTCGGATGATGACGACGACGACGGCGGCGGCGGGGGCGGCTCCGACGCGGACAGCAAATCACCGTTCCTGCTCGGTGGAGCCAAGCGCGAAACACTGCCGTCCGTCGGCTCGGTGTTTCGCAGCGACGCGCTCGCCAGCGGCATCGGCGGCGGTGAGGAGCTCGACGAGGACCACCGGCTGCTGCTGCGCTCGTCGATCCCGCTGCTCAAGTCGCGCAACAGCGCCGTGGTGCTCGCGGTCGCCACGCTGCACTACTATTGCGGCACGCACAGCGTGGCGACGGCGACGCTCATCGGCAAGTCGCTCGTGCGCATCATGCGCGCGCAGCGCGAGATCCAGTTCGTCGTGCTGTCGGTCATCGCGGCTATGGCGGCGTCCCGGCCGGACATGTTCCGCCCTTTTCTGCAGGACTTCTTCGTGCGCGCGACAGACCCAGCGTACGCGCGCAAGCTCAAGCTCGAGATCCTCACGGCGCTCGTCACGGACGACAACGTAAGCGTCATCCTGCGCGAGTTCCAGGCGTATGTGCGGCACGTCGACAAGGCGTTCGTGACCATGACGGTGCGCGCGCTCGGTCGTGTCGCGGACGCGATGCCGTCTGTGGCGGAGCGCTGCCTGGGCGGCCTCATGCGCCTCGTGCGCTCGTCGAACGAGCAGGTGGTCGCCGAGAGCGTGGTCGTGATCCGCCAGCTGCTGCAGCAGCAGGAGATCGAGAAGGACCGCCTGCGCGTCGTGCGCTCGCTCGCCGCGATGATGGTCGCCGGCCGCGTGACGAGCGCGTCGGCGCGCGCGTCGATTGTGTGGATGCTCGGCGAGTTCAACGACGAGGGCCAGGCGACGCCCTGCGCGGCTGAAGCGCTCCGGCTGCTCGTCAAGAACTTTGCCGACGAGGCGACTGAGGTACGCCTCCAGCTGCTGAACCTCGCCGTGAAGCTGGCGCTCCGCGAGCCGCAGAAGCGGCCGGTGCAGCTGCTGCTGCAGTACGTGATCGAGCTTTGCAAGTTCGACCCGGAGTACGACGTGCGAGACCGTGCGCGATTGATCCGCGCGTGCCTGTCTGGCGACGCGAGCATCGTGAACCCTCACAAATTGTTCGCGAGCAAGAAGCCCGCGCCGTTGATCGGCTGCGAAGAGGAGACGAAGCGCCGGTTCACGCTCGGCACACTCTCGGACATCGTGCGCCACAGCGTCCCCGGGTACGCGCCACTGCCGCGGTGGCGCACCGAGAAGCCCGACCGCTCACTGCGTGATGAGTCATCGACTTCCTTGTACGATGACGACCGCGGCCGCGAAGACAACCGCCACGGCGCGAAGCCGTCGAAGAAGGACGCGCACAAGAAGACGTCGGGCTTCTACAGCGAAGACGACAGCGCGTCCGGTTCCTCTTCGGATGAGTCTGATTCGGAGTCTGGATCAGACGCCAGCTCCGAGTACGAAAGCAGCGAGCAGAGCGAGTCGGGATCGGAGCCCGAGTCGTCTGGTTCGGGCTCGCGGAGTGGAAGCGACGCGTCGTCGTCGTCCGAAGAGGAGGACAGTGCAGAGTCGTCGGAAGAGGAGGACTCGGAGGACGAGCGCCGTCGCCGCCGCCGCGAGGCGCGTGGCAAGGCCAAGAAGGCGTCCTCTTCTGCGTCGCCGCAGAAGAAGCCGTCGCAACAGCGCAAGAAGTCGATGGATCTGTTCGACCCGATGGGCTTTACGGATTCCGCGCCATCTGGCGGTGCGTTTGGGAACCAGAGCGCGTCGCTGGGCTCGTCATTCGGCCCGTCGGGCAGCAGCAACAGTCTCCTGGGCGATCTGATGAACCTTAGCATGGCGGCCCCGTCAACGGCTCCTGCTACGAAACGCGAGCTACTCTCGACGCTGAGCGGGAACGGTCTGGACATCCAGTACTCGTTCCTGCGCCAGCCATCGATGTACTCGACGAACATGAACCTAATTCAGCTGTGGATCTCGAACAACTCGGACGCGCCGATCTCGCGCATCCAAGTGGTTGCGAAGAACCAGCAGAACGGCGGCGGGGGCAGCCGCCAGCAGGTCATGTCGTTCCCGGAGATCCCGGTGCTGTTCCCTGGCGGCACGCCGTCGATGGCGCAGTTGCACGTCGACTTCGCGGGCCGGTTGGACAAGGTCGCGCTCGAGGTCATCACGAGCGACGAGACGTTCGACGTGGAGCTCGCGCCGGTCGCGGGCGAGCTCCTGGCGCCGCAGCAGATGAGTCTGGAGGAATTCGGGCAGCGCATCTCGATGGCGGACGCGTCGTCGCTGCACACAAGCGACTTCTTCCTGCCGGCGCCTGCGCAACTCGAGCTGCTCGTGCAGAGCGTCGTGAAGGACACGAACGTGGCGCAGATCTACGAGATTAACAACATGACGCCGAGTGTGGGCAAGTGCAAGTTTGCGGGCCGCGTGCGCGGTGGCGCGGGCGAGATCGTGCTGCTCGGGATGGAGTCTCAGGTGCAGTCTGGCAAAACGCGTCTCCTGGTGGTCTCGACCGACGTGGTGCTCGCACAGCGTCTGGCGACCAACATCAAGCGCAACCTGCCGATCCGCGAAGGGTAGAGCTACAGACTCTAGGTCGATGGTCGATCGAACCGCCTGGTGTTCGTGCGAGTACGCATGCATAGCGGTGGATCTCTTGTGTTCAATGCATTTGATTCCCCTAATAAATATCAAAGCGCCAGCATGCGTGCATGCGACGCGATCGATGCTCGTGAGCCTACAGCGCGATACGGATCGCGCCGTTGAACGCCAGCGCCTCGCTCACGAACTTACCAAGCTTCTGCAGCTGCGCCGAGAAGTCTTCAAGCGATATCGGCGGCGCGATGACGCCAGGTTGCGATTTCTGAGCGGAGCCGAGCGCCACCTTGACGCTCTTTGTGACAGCGTACGGTGCT
Source organism: Globisporangium nunn (assembly GCA_023334075.1). Taxonomy (NCBI): domain Eukaryota; phylum Oomycota; class Peronosporomycetes; order Pythiales; family Pythiaceae; genus Globisporangium; species Globisporangium nunn. The sequence goes on along the minus strand of JAASFZ010000436.1, from coordinate 13,606 downwards.
TTCTTGACGAGCTCGTCGCTGGCAATGACGTCCATGTCGCCCGCGCACAGCGCAATCAGTCCAAAGCGTCGAGCACGTGAAGGCGGCAGGTTGTTCCCCGCCGCGATCTGTTCGGCGCACACTGTGCGCAGGATGTTCACCTTCCACTCGGCGAGCTCCTGCAGTGAGAAGTTCGTTTCTGGGACGCCGATGACGAACACGCCGCTTGTGGCATTGCGTAGACACGCTGTCAAGCGCGGGAAGAAGACGCTGCACGAGAGCTCGACGAACTGCACAGTGCTCTCGCTGAAGATGTAGACCGAACCAGCCGCCATCGCCTGCGTCAGCAGCTGGATCACGTTTGTCTCGATCGCAGCGAGCAGCGTCTTGAGCTGCGGCGTCTCCGCAATGAGGCGCTGTGCGTTCTGGAGCGACTGTATGTTCCCGCTCACGCCCATTTGCGCGGCGAGCCAGGACGCGGGGAGCAACACGTTCTCCCAGTTGATCGAGAAGACGTGGCTCGAGATCGGCGCAGCAGCAGTAGTGGTGGTAGGGGAGCTTGTCGTAGCAGTTTGCGGCGCTCCGAAACTGGTAGAGATCTGGAGCATCGTCGGCGAGGACTTGGCGCCGGACGAGTTGCTTGCATAGATCGAAGTGGTGCGGCTGCGGCCGAAGCGCGGTGGGATGCCCGTCACAGACGTCGGCGAAGTCGCGGAGAATGGCGCCATCGATGGGGAGGGGGGAGGAAGCGGACGATGTGTGAGGGAATGCGCGAGTTTGAAAGTAAGATGGAGGCAGGCAGGTGACCAGGTGACCAGGTGACCTGATGACCTGATGACCTGACGGAGGCGGTGCAACTCGGACAAGATCCCGAAGAGCTGTGCTTGTGCACACTTGCGCAAATAGACAAGGTATCAACCATCACTCCTGGCAAAGGCAAGAAATCAACCATCACTCAGTACTCCTGCGAACCTTCACTCTGTATTTGGAACAGCAACACCCGAGAATGGCTACATTTTCGTGGTTATACCGGTATTGAAGATCAACATCCTTCGATCGATGTGCATCTCTCATGAATGCGCGGTTTCAATGCTGAGAACAACTCCCGCGCGAGTTGCTCTCAGCATTGCGTTTCGCGCGCGACAGTTTACGAGCTTGGTGCTTGCGGAATCGTGGGCAGTGATGCATGAGAATGGACAGCCGTGAATAATCGACACTCTTGAAGTGGTAGTCGTGGCTGTACCAAGTTATCAACGCCATCATCGCCAATTACCACCGCACACCCATTACAGAATGACGTGCAAGAACGTGTGGCTTCATGCAGTTAAGATTCGCGCGGGACTAATAGACTTAGAGCGTGCCAACTGGAGATCAATGTTGCATGAGGCTAGGAGCGGGCGCCTCACACCTCGCTCCATCTTTGCATCCGATAACTTGCGGTGGTAATGCACTGATTCGTGGCAAGACATAAAGCAGCCAACTCGATCCACATTCTGCTGAGCTGAGCAGCTGTGCGATAATGGGGCTGCCGAAAGTCGAAGGCGGGCGTTGTGAAGTCAGTCTCGTGAATTTGGGAATCCAGCACGCACGCATGAAACACACATTTGTGTTTTACGACAGTGTCTGGCGATCCGGTAGTATTGGCAAAAACGAGAACGCAGTACTGCTGGTCAGCGACGAGATTCAAACACACTAGCAAGTGTCTTACCGCAATGAAAACGACGGCAACTCCCGCTTCATATTGCCAATACGTACTCAAGAACGGCAGGGGCTACGTTCAACAAGTCTAGCTGCTCGATCTTTCTACTTTGTATCTTCTAGGACCACGCAAATATGTGAGCGATCCTGATAAAGCTGGCCTCTTGGTGACAGGAACGAGCTCATTCTGTAGTGGTTCGTTCAACGTTTCACGTGGTCCAGTTTGGAGGCGAGACTGTCGTCGGATGTTCCACCTCTCCTCGAGATTACGGCCGATGCCGTTCGATTTCGTCTGTTGCATATCAGTCGCAACCGATTCAAGCAGCACCACGCAAAGCAATGTACTGTATTGAGCTATCGCCATGCGTATTCCACGATTCGTTATTCATTATGATGCTTGTGAGTACTTTGAGCGTCTCTTAGTGAACTGTCATGTACACTATCGAGCAGATGTGAATGTTTGCGCAGGCTATGCAACTGAAGAGCAGCCCGAGATACACGTGATAGCGCCGAATCTCTGGGAAATCGATGCCTTCGCCGATCTCGACAACGGACGAGATGTAATCGACCAATACTTCGATCACAAGTTGGAGCGGGAGTGAGGAACCCTGGAACCACGATGGCGACTGAGTGCTCGGATCTGGCACAAGTGTGGGACTACTGTAGCTACGGAGATTGTACTTGGGGTGGTCCCAGTAGAAGAATAGGATCGAAGACGAGCATCCAATCGCGATGTACTCGGCCGACATGTTGGCGTACGACTCGGCGATCTGAAACGCCACCAACTGGATCTTCATCTGGATCGCACGCGTATCGTCTTGAAGGGACCCGAATCGCTTCACCACAGCTGCAGCATGGCTATTGCTACTTTTGCTTCTCGTTGTCGCCGCAATGTCAATCACAACATTAGAGGAGGCTCTTGTATCCCAGCGTCGAAGCCTCCTCTTCACCCAGAAGACCTTGGAAACACGCATCACGATCTCGAGAACCGCCATCCCGAATATCCATGTCAACGCGTACTGACTGTTCTGCGCTCGCTGCAAAACAATGCGCATCTGCGTATCGATGAGTACTGTTGGTAGCCCGATGACGAGGAATATTGTGCGCGGATCTCGGATTTTACGACGGTGAGTCCAGAGCATGACAACTTCCTTGATTGCTGCTTTGAGCGCGAGACTGCCGAGTGTGTATCCAAGGAAATCCCGCGTCCCATTGACTTGATACTGACTGGCGAACTGGACGTAAATCGCGGCAAGCATGATGAAGCCAAGGATCGGGAGATCGCGAGCCCATGCTTTCCAGAAGTATTGTATCGACTTCCAACTCGAGTTGCTCTTCTGGAAGCTGCTTAACTGCTGGCCACTTTGACCGATGACAGTCTCCTCGCGAAAGATCTTTCGCAGCGCCACTCTAATACTCGCGGCGTAGAGATGCATGCAAACAATGCTGGCGTAGAATTCGGGGTGCAGCACTCGGAAGCGCTGTGAAGAGAGTCGAACGAGCGAGAGGAAACTCGTGAGCAACGCCAGAGACAGCAGGTATATGGTGAGAGTGTGTCTGACGAGCCGCTGGATGCAGAATAGAAACGTCGTTGGTCGATTCTGTTCCCGGAGGCGTGTGAACTCGAGCGGGATGAGGCTCAGGACGTGAGCACCGACAAACATCCAGTAGAAAAGGAAATGTGTCGCGACAGAAGTCCCAGCGAGGAACTCGAAGTCAGACTGAGTCAGCGGAGATTGACTCGAGAGCACGTTGCCGTGGCTGAAGATAAAAGTCGCGAACCAGACGAAGGCGACACACGCTGACGCGTTCCGCAGCAGAATCGCCAGCATCTGGACGGCGTTGACCCAGACTTCGCGACTGTATCGTCTTCGCCAGCTGGGGTTCCTTGTGTCTTCAGAGATGCGGAATGACTTCGACTGCGCGGCCACTCGATTTCTCTTCGTGAATACGCCTTTCGGTCGAACTTTTGGGGGTCGATGAAGGTGCAGGTTCGGCCACGACGACCGAGGAAGCGATTCCGACAGTCTTGGCACTGAGGTCGAGTTCGCATCATTGGGGGAGAGTGCGCCGTCTCGCTTCGCGTGCGCGATGCCTGGAAGATCTTCCGACACCGTGTTAGGCGGAGCCCACGTTGGCGCGACTGGCGCCATCTCAAGGGTAGAGAAGAGAATGAGAATGGCGACGAGGTCTGGTCTGGTCTGGTCGTTCAACCTCCGTCGAGCTCCATGGTCGATCAACTTGATTCAAAATGTTTCGAGACACCGCAAAACAGCGACGAGAATAGTTCTGTTCGAGGCGCTTATGATTAACAAGTAGGCGATATTGACAGCGAAGAGTGCGAGCGCGAATGCTCGCCATTTTTCCAAGTCTCGCGGTCAACGTGCTCCTGCATGCCAGGACCCCAATCTCGTCAACACCTCATCAGTTCGTGCAGATGAGTAAGTACTATTAGGGTCGTGAAGATCAGCATCTTGTCACTCATGTGCCGCAAGTGAAGTGAAGTGAAGTGCATGCTCCTCAGCACCGAATCAAGCGCAACCGATGTGTCGTCTCACGGGGAGTTCGTGTATTGCTGTGCACCCGAGGTGTCAGTCTTCCTCGTCTCCTCACGACAGAAGACTGACTGACCACAAGCAAGCAAGCTCGCAAACAAGCGAAGCCAAGCGCGTTCGTTCCCTCTCTACACGTCCAGCAGGAGGCGCTCCGGGTTCTCGATCTTGTCGGCGATGCTCTTGAGGCACGTAACGGCTTCCCGGCCGTCGATGAGACGGTGGTCGTACGTGAGCGCGAGGTACATCATCGGACGCGCCACGACCTCGCCGTTCACGACCACGGGACGCAGCTTGGTCGCGTGCATGCCGAGGATCGCCGATTGCGGCAGGTTGATGATCGGCGTGCCCATGAGCGAGCCAAAGACGCCGCCGTTCGAGATCGTGAAGTTTCCGCCCGTCATCTCCTCGAGCGTGAGCTTGCCAGCGCGCGCGCGCTCTGCGAGCTCCGCGAGCTTCTTCTCGATGTCCGCGAAGCCCATGGACTCAGTGTTCTGGAGCACAGGAGTCACGAGGCCTTTGGGCGTCGACACGGCCACGCTCATGTCCACGTAGTCGCGGTACACAATCTCCTGGTGCGCGTCGTCGATCATCGCGTTCACGCCGGGCACCTCAAGCAGCGCCGCAGCGCTCGCCTTGATGAACGCCGACATGAAGCCGAGCTTGGCGCCGTGCTTGGCCTCAAACGCGTCCTTGTACGTCTTGCGAAGGTTAATAAGGTTGCTCATGTCCACCTCCTGGAACGTCGTCAGGCTCGCCGACGTGTTCTGCGACTCCTTCAGGCGCTCGGCCGTGCGCAGGCGCATGCGGCTCATCTTCTCGCGGCGCGACACGCGGTCGGGCGCGAAGAGCAGCGGGTTCGCACTGCTCGACGACGCGGCGGGCGCCGACTTCGCAGCAGGGGCGGCAGCAGGCGTAGCCGCAGGCGCCGCTGGCTGCTGCACCGGTGTCGGCGTCGACGCCGGCACCGCAGTAGCAGCAGTGGTAGCAGCTGCCGGCGCAGGCGTGGACGCGGGGGCGGCACCAGGCAGCAGCGTGAACAGCGGCGCGCCGATCACGACGACCTCGTCCACCTTGGCGAGCACTTCCTGGATCACGCCGCTCTTGGGCGCGCGCACGTCCACCGAGACCTTGTCGGTCTCGATGACGACGACGACGTCGTCCGCCGCCACGTGGTCGCCCGCGCCCTTGGACCAGTGCACGATCGTGCCTTCTGAGATCGAGTCGCCCATTGACGGCACGGGCACGACCTCCGCGTCGCCCGTCGCGGCCGCAGTCGCCGTCTCCTTCTGCTGCTCCTCCACTGCCGACTGCACCGCGGCGCTCTGGTTCTCACTCGTACTCTCACCCTGGTTCTCACCCTTGACGAGCTGGAAGAGCGGAGCGCCCACGAGCACGTTCGCGTCGATGGCAGCGAGCTGCTGCGCCAGCGTACCGGCGAACGGCGCGCGCACGTCGACGCTCACCTTGTCAGTCTCGAGCACGACAACCACGTCGTCGGCCGCCACCCAGTCACCCGGCTTCTTGAGCCACTCGACGACCGTCCCCTCAGAGATCGAGTCGCCCATCGACGGCACGGGCACGTCCACAGGGCCGCCGGCGGCGGCGCTCGCGAAGCTGCGCCACGTCGGGTGCGTCACTGCCGACGCCGCGCGAGTCGCGGAGAGCGCGCTGCTGCTGCTGCGGTGGCGCAGCGCGGCGACGGCGGCCGAGGAGCCGGGCGCGGACGCAGCTGCGCCTCCGGCGGAAGCGGAAGCGGCGGCGCGCGAGGCAGCGCGCAGCACTGCACGGCGCGCGCTGAGCATCGTCTCGTTAAGTATCGGAGCTTGAATGAGAGGAATGTGACGATCACCCCCTCTGTTGTTTGTGGCTGTGGGGGTTGGTGGGTAATCGAACTTTAGCGGGATCTTAACAAATCCCGGTGTTTGGAAGCAAGGATGCAATGCTGGTGGTGCTGGCAAGGGGAGGCGAACGTCTCGCGTCTTGCTCTTGAGCACACAGGATGCCCCAATCTTCGACCAAGAAGCCGATCTTGCGTAAAGCGCGATCAGCGAGAGTCGACGCGCTCGCCTCCGAAGACGCAATCAGTTCCACCTGGATAAGCGGTCCACGGCTCTTCGCTTGAAAAATGTCGTTCAAGCCGCTCGCGGCCTCGCTGCTTATCATCCGCAACTTGCTCGGGTGTGTGCGCTGCATCAGAGGGTGACTCGGATCGGCATTCGCACCACGAACTCGGTGCGGCAGAATCTCTGCTGGCTTAAGCTCGAGTCCTTCGCGAACAACGTGGTCTGTCAATTGTACATAATCGCTGTCGAACGTGCTGCCCGGCGAATCCGCCGTAACGAGACATGCAAGGATCGAGAACAGCATCAACTGGAGGTATGCCGCACTTCAAACAAGGAGCTTCGTGATAGCTTCTCGCACGCGTACGCGAACACTACGTCTATGGCTCTCGCATTCGTGTTCTCTGGCTTGTATGCACACATCACGAGTTCGTATCAGTTCTATGCTGACGAGTTTACTCTCGCACCGTTCGCTAGCACCAGGCTCGGATTGAATGGATGTTTCTCGTTCCAGTTCAGTGCAACGACATCGAGACTTTGGGGTCCGTTGGGACAGCAGATATGACACAGAAGTCGGACCTCGATTCTGCGGATCAATGCAGCAACATGAGCGATGGAGTGACGAACCAAGCGAATACCGAGAGGCGAAGCTCCGCCGTACATAGCTATACGCGCGTGAGTGAACATGTCGCTCCGTCGCCTGGTTTGGATCTCGGCGCGAACGATGTCAAACAGAAGTCGTCGCTCAACCGCGCTCGATTTCTTTCGATCATCACCATGGCGAGTGTGGTCGCTCGACATCCGCCTGGGCAGTGCACATGCTTTGAACGAAGTCAGGTCACAACGATCTGCTGGGTTAACCGTATCGGCTCAGTTCATTCATTGGAAACACGCCTGATATACGAGCTTGACGGGGTCGTGCACATGACTGTGCGGCATCAAGGCAAGATGCCTCGGCTCGGCGTTTAGTGCGACTGGCGACCACGGACATCCCAGATGTCGACGATGATCGGCATCGACATTGACCTGTCGTGGATAAAACTGCAAAAATGATCCCGAAAAACGGCGGTCCTTGTCCCGTACGAATGAGATTCGGACCGGACCGGTTCGATGTCGGACCGGTTCACCTGGCTGGGAGTCGTTCGTTCGACTGGCTGGTGTGAACTGCTGGTCGCATCGCCGCCAGGTCGCCTTGCTCGCCCGCACACTCTCCAAGTAATAGCTCCGACAGACAAGATGGTGCGTGTATGCTACGCTGTGCATGCGCGTGCATGCGTGCAGGCGGTGTACGATCGGCCACCTCTGACGTTACTTTCTGCCATATAGGCTGGTGACAAGAGCAACAATGCGATGCGCGAGATCAAGGTCGAGAAGCTCGTGATCAACTGCTGTGTCGGCGAGTCCGGCGACAAGCTCACGCGCGCCGCGCGTGTGCTCGAGCAGCTCACGGGCCAGAAGCCGGTGTACTCCAAGGGTAAGCTGCTTTTCCACGGAAGAGCGCCGTTGCCCTAACGGGCTGCTTACCCCGGGCCGCCACCACCACGACAACCGGACACGACCAACCTCCCCGCTCTCTTCGCCCGTTGGTCTGCAAGCTGTCTTCTCCCCTGTCGGCGACCGAGCACACGAAACTCTGCGGAGGTGTTCTAGTAGTCGTGGGGAGCAAGAGAAGCAGGCAAGCGGATAGCGGGCGAGCGAGCGGGAGCGGATGCCACGATGCCGTACGGCGCCGACCGATGGTGTGGGGTGTGCTTGAAAAGACGACCTTTCCGGGTGCTGCTCATCTGTCTCTCCCTCCCTTTTGCGGGAGGAGGGCGGGCGGGTGGTTCATCCCCGATTGCGTGCGTGAGTGAGTACTACTACTACCGGGACCCGAGACGCTCTGCGGATGCGTTCGACCCATTCGGCCGCGCACCTGCGAGCGTCTTGGTTGTCCCCTAGCTCGAGTGGTGAGCGCCGCTTCCTTTTCATGGGAATGTGCTCGACTACTCGACTCGGAGCCTTCCGCTTGGTCGGCAGCAAATGCTGTCGACTGTCGGATGAGGGTTTGATCCGCGCTGCTCAGTTTGCAGCAGTGTGCGACGTGTTGCCGTGGATGGTCGGTGGCTTGGGAGCGTTTGGAGGAGCTCGCGGAGCTCTTCCACTGCCGCACTTGAGCCGTCGAGCTGTCCGTGGCGCTGATGGACTAACGTTTGTGGATGTGTCTGATCTCGCGTGATTGTCTTGCAGCTCGCTACACCGTGCGTACGTTCGGTATCCGCCGTAACGAAAAGATCTCGTGCCACGTGACCGTGCGCGGCGAGCTCGCGACGGAGATCCTCGACCGTGGTCTCAAGGTGAAGGAGTACGAGCTCAAGAAGAAGAACTTCTCGGACACGGGCAACTTCGGCTTCGGCATCCAGGAGCACATTGACCTCGGCATCAAGTACGACCCGTCGACGGGCATTTACGGCATGGACTTCTTCGTCGTGCTCACCCGCCCGGGCGCGCGTGTGTCGCGCCGCAAGATCCAGCAGAGCCGCGTTGGTGCCCCGCACCGCCTCCGCAAGGACGACGCGATCAAGTGGTTCCAGACCAAGTTCGAGGGCATTGTGCTGTAAGCGCGCTCGCTGTCGCAACACTCGGGCTCGGTTCGGTTTGGCTCTGCGGTTGAAGCTCCTCGTCGCCGCCACCGCGAGAGTGAGCGCGAGGGTCCCGCCGCACGCGCCTTCCCATCTGCGCAGCTTAGCTACCGTTGACTTCGTGCGATAACACCACGCTCTGGTCAATGAATGGAGAAACTATTCACCACCATTGATGCCACCGCCGAAGCTCTCGCTGTGTGTGCGTGTGCGATCTCGGATCTCGGTCTTCGATCTCGGTCTCCGATCTTGGTCTCCGATCTTCGTCGTGCCTCACTCGTCATCGGAGGAGACCTTCGTCACGTCAGACTCGTTTTCTTTTGTGGCCAATCGTTGTCGATTAATTATGTGGAGCATTTCCAGCCGCAGACTCGCCACTCGCCTCGCAACTTCGACGTCCCTACAGTACCCGCAGCAGCAGCTCCGCGCGATGACGTCGACCCCCTCGGAGCTCAAGTGGCCCACGCGCGCCGACGACCTGCACCACCACCTGCGCGACGGCGCGGCGCTCGCGCTCACGGTGCCGCACGTCTCGCGCCAGTTCGCGCGCGCGATCGTGATGCCAAACCTCGTGCCGCCCGTGACGACCACCGAGCAGGCGCTCGCGTACTACGAGCGCGTGCTCGCGCACGTGCCCGCCGACCGCAAGGGACGCTTCGAGCCGCTCATGACGCTCTACATGACGGATCAGACGACGCCCGAGGAGATCCAGCGCGCCGCGGCGTCCAAGAAGGTCTTTGCCGTGAAGCTCTATCCGGCTGGCGCCACGACCAACTCGGACTCGGGCGTGACCGACATCACCAATGTGTACCCGGCACTGCGCGCGATGAGCGAGCTCGGCATGCCGCTGCTCGTGCACGGCGAGGTGACGGACCCGAGCGTCGACATCTTCGACCGTGAGGCCGAGTTCATCGAGCGCGTGCTCAAGCCGCTCGTGGCCGCGATGCCGCAGCTCAAGGTCGTCATGGAGCACATCACGACCGCGGAAGCCGCGCGCTTCGTGGCGCAGGCACCGGCGACCATTGCCGCGACCATCACGCCGCAGCATCTGCTCTACAACCGCAACGTGATCTTCCAGGGTGGGCTGCGACCGCACAAGTACTGCCTGCCCGTGCTCAAGCGCGAGCAGCACCGTCTCGCGCTGCTCGACGCTGTCGCGAGCGGCAGCGGCAAGTTCTTCCTCGGCACGGACAGCGCGCCGCACGTCGCGTCCAGGAAGGAGAGCGCGTGCGGCTGCGCGGGTATCTACTCGGGCCACGCCGCACTCGAGCTGTACGCGGAGGCGTTCGAGTCGATCGGCAAGCTCGAGCTGCTCCAGAGCTTCGCGTGCGAGCACGGCGCGGACTTCTACGGGCTCCCGCGCAACGACGGCGAGACGGTCTTGCGGCAGGAGCCGTGGGAGGTGCCAGCATCGTACCCGTTCGACAATAGCGAGCTCGTCCCGCTCAAGGCCGGCGAGACGATGCGCTGGAAGCTCCTGTAGGCATCCGTATGGAAAGGAGGTGATGGGACTAGGCGGCGCACAGAAGCGCAGACAGAGTAGGCGGCGACCCGAGCGCAGGAGCCGAGAGACAGCCAAGTTAAATAGCATTCCGCGGTGACCACGCGCGCCGCTGTCACCTACTTCGTTGGTCCGTGCCGCCTAACTAACTACATCACACTGTTACATGTCAGCTCGAGAGATCAATGCTTGCCCGCGTGTCTCGCGTTTTCATCTCGAAGACCGACGTGAGGATCCGATGCGAGGCGGCTCGCGCTGACGGAGAGTTCGGCTCTACGGCGGGCGCCCCCACGGACCCTGCTGGATCTGTAGTGTCCGCACAGCTCGTCGAGCCCGCGTTCTTGTGTTTCTTCTTCTTGACAGTCGTCATGACGCTCCCACGCACGATGAGCGCGGTGAGGAAGCTGAGGAAGTCGGAGAAGTCGCGACACACCTGGCTCACGCGATAGCACGACTTGCCGACGTTATTCTCCGCCTGGAGCGGGTCGCGGATCACGAGCTGGCCTTCGTGTGAGTGCGGCGGCGGCGACGCCGGACTCATGGACGGCGAGCGCGCCAACAACGAAGGAGGTGAGTGTAGTGCAGCAGGAGGTCCCGGTGGCAGCTGAATGGACGCTGGAGGCGATACCAGCGAGGGTCTCCCTGAACTAGGAGGTGATGGCGCAGCGACGCCACCACTCGCGTCGCGCTCGAGCAGTCCGGACACCGTGATTGTGTCCACTTGCTGGCGAAAGTCGTTGCCGTAGAACTGCAGGAAGTCCATCAAGTACTTGCCCAGGAGGTACGGCTTCGCACCGTGCTCGCGCTCGTCCTCGTTCACGAGCAGCGACGGCAGATGCGGTCTCCGCGTCTTCTTCTTCTTGTTCGTTGCTGCTGTCTTGCTGCTCTCCTGCTTTGACTGCAGTCTTGCGAGACTCTGACTGATGATCTCTCGCGCAACGCGCCGACCTTTCCGGCGCTGCGCCTCGAAGCGAGCCATTGCTCGCTCGTCGCTCGCATCGTGCAGCCTTGCGTCTGGTGCAGTCTCTGGCGCATCGAGCGTCTCACCTTCTGCGAGCGCCGACACCAGCGCGCCTTGCTCTTGCAAAATGAAGATGATCATCAGCAGTAGTCCGTAGGACGATAGTCCGCCAACGTACGGATCGTTCACGCCTCGCTTGACCAGAAAGTACTTGAGCACGAGCGCGAGCTCGCGCAGGCCGTAGAAGTGCTCGAGGAGCGTTGAGATGAGCGCCGCGCTCGCGACGCCGTTGTGCAGCGCTCCCCGCGGATCGTCGAACGTGATGTCGAACGGCACACGCAGCACCTTCTCATTTGTGGCAACGCCACCACTGGCGCCGTCGGACGCCAGCACGTCGGACGAGCTCCCTCCACTCACGTTCACAAGCACAACTGTCTTCAGCAGCGGGATCGAAGCTTTCGTGATCGCGCTGATCTCGACAAAGTCGCTCTGGTGGGCAAAATGTGCTGCGAGCGCGCTCACGCACTGCTGGCAGCTCAGTCCCGCGTCCTCGGCGACACCAAAGACCACGAGATCGACGTCGCTGTGGCCGCCGTGCAGCTGTGTGGCGAACGAGCCGTAGCCCTCGACCAGGACCTGCGGCCCCCAGAGCTCCTGGATCGCGCGCTTCACCTTCGCGACCGCATGGCAAATCCACGGGCGCAGGCGCTGTGCCTCGAGCTCCTCGTGCTCGCAAAAGGCGACGATCTCGTCGTGCAGCACCACCTGCATCATCGCGGTCTGCTCCTCGTAGAGCAGCTGCAGGTGGCTGAACGAGAGCACGCTCTCCTCCTCCTCACTATTACTATGTTGCTTCTGTTGCTCACTCATCCGGCGCGCACGCTCCTCCTCGGTCGCGCGCAGCACGTTGCGACGACCCTCGAGGCGTTCCTCCCACTCCTTCTCGCGCGAGATCCCGTTCACGGGGCACGCCGCCAGGTGCGCCGCAAGGTTCTCACGCGAGCAGATCTCATTGCACCCGAGCACGGCGTTCGGGCACACGACGTCGTACGAGTAAAAGTCGACCGCGAGCGCGTCCTCGCCTGCGCGGTCGAGCGTGTCCGGCACCTGGCGATACACGCACCGCTCGAGGTGGCGCTCGAGGTCTTTGAGCATGCAGCTGAACGTGCAGCCGAACCAGCTGTTGGGACACACGACCTCGTAGTCCTCGGCGAAGCGCGAGATCGTGCTCTGGAACCACTGCGTGTTCTTCATGTTGTCCAGAAACATCTCGCGCATCATCGCCTCCTGCTCGCGCTCGATGGCGGCGATCGCCCACTTGCGTCGCCGCCGCACCTCCTCCTCCTCCTCGCGCTGCAGCTGCCGTAGCACGTTCAGCCGCCGTGCGCGCTCCTTCTCCGCAGCCTCAATCACCCATTCGGTCCAGAACGCGCGGTCATGCGTCTGCGCGCTGTCCGTCGGCTCCGGGGGCAGTGGCGCCGCCGTCACCTGTTGTGGCGGCTGCGGCTGGAACAAGTCGGCGAACGCGAACGCAGCGTCGCGCGGCGACTTGTCCGCGGCGACGTCAGCACCGTCGTCACCGTTTTCCTCGTCCTCGCGCAAACGCGCAGCCGCCAGCGGAAGCTCGCGCTGCAGCAGCGCGTCGATGTCGTCGGCTCCTGCGAGCGGCTCTTCTTTTGAGGCTGGCGCCGTCGGCTTCTTCTTCGCGCGGCGCTTGCGCGGACCCGAGTGCTTCTTCACGCGACTGCCGTGCGGGACTGCGGCTGATTCTGGTATTGCGGCCGACGCGGTTGAAGGCGCTGGCGGCGCCGCCCAGCACGGAAGAGGTGCGCACTCCGCCATGGGTGCGTTGTGCTGGTGCTGCTGATGTTGACAATGTGAGAAGAGGAATCCCGCGTTTTCTTCTCTATGAGGTTTCCGGTCATCTCAGACGCCAAAAGGTGCAACGCTGTGGTGTACCTAGTGCAACTGCTCACTCGGGCATGAAGCCCGTGGAATGGGAGCGCCAGCACCTCGAAAGCGCACAGCCACGGCGCGACCTCCGAGTCTCGAGCAGCAGCGACACAGAGTCTTCACGCGTCGCGCTGAGCCCGATCTCTGTCTCGTTGAGCAGGATCGGCAGGATCGGCTTGCCTTTGTCTTCTGCGAACGCTAGCTGGTCCTTCACGACCTCGCTCGCCATCGTCTTGCTCGAGATCACGACCACGAAACTCGCGCACTTGAGAATCGCT
>JAASFZ010000435.1:0-17725 GCA_023334075.1 Globisporangium nunn | reverse complement strand
GAAGAAGGTGCAGCCGGAGAACTCGAAGCTCGCGGACCTGGACGCAGACACGCGCCAGACAGTCGAGAAGATGATGTTCGACCAGCGACAGAAGGCGCTCGGGCTGCCATCGAGCGATGATCTGCAGAAGCAGAGCGTGCTGCAGAAGTTCATGGCGCAGCACCCGGAGATGGACTTTAGCAACGCCAAGTTTAACTAGCTAGCGCATCAGTTAATCCAGCGCTCGCTAGCGGTGTGCACCTGGGTGGTGTACGCCGAGAGCGTCATGATCAGCTCCGAAGAGGTCTGTCTCGCTTGTGTACTCCTATTGTGCTTGGCGACTGCCACCGTTCAATCTTGTCGGCAAAATGATCGGTCTTGTCGGCGCCGGACAGGAATAACAGGATATGGCTCGTTCGACCAAATGTGATGTGCATGCACCGCAAGCATGAACGAGGGGCGACAAACTCGCGAGAGAGCAACCTGCTCCGAAGCAAGTCTTCGGTTCACCACCTGACGCGGCGCCAGTAGGAGTAGAGGCAACGAGCGGCGGCAAGCATGGTCGGCCACCAGAATCGGCAGCAGACATCGGTCGTGCTGGGCTACGACTCGACCGAGTACCAGTCGAGCAGCGTGTACATGAACCGTTTCGCGTCTCAGAGTACGGACACGAGCAGGATCAAGGCGAGCGACAACTTGAACAAGCAGTGCCACGTGCAGTTCGGCGAGTTGGGCAAGAAGCGAGACTTCTCCGTCTCGAGCAAGCAACTCGACCCGACTGGCGAGATGCACAAGTACGTCACGCGTCCGAACGCCGACGACAAGAGCATGCTTACGCGCACGTCGGCGGGCTTCGGCACAGATGTGGCGCCATACGTCACCTCGACGCAGCTCGCGACGAAGTGGGACAAGGATACTGTGCAAGAAACCATTGCGCTACGCAACGAGATCCGCAAGCGCACGGGTCCTCGTCCGACGCGCGGCATCTCGTACGATGAGGACGTCGAGTACGTGTCGGAGGCCAAGAGCGCGTTTGAGAACAAGCTCAAGAACTTCAAGCCATCAGTCATGGCCGAGTCTGTCAAGAACGGTGCGTTGTGTTGCGTGTGAGCGAGCGCGTGCGTAGAAAGTAGTAGCTGCAGGGGTCGGCCAAGTGGATGAGTCGGATCGTTCGCCAAGTACTAACGCCACACTCCGCGATCGATCGTCCTCCAGATCTCCGCGCGACGCACTTCTCCGTCGGCCACGCGAAGCTGGACTACCGCACGTCGAGCCACATCGAGCGCCTCACGCCGGACCAGTTCGCGCCCTACGCAACTCGCCAAACGCCGCTGCACGATCTCCGAAAGTCCACCGTCGAGATCACATGATGTAGACGAACGCTATCATATCATACATCTACACGGTTGCGCACTCTGCAGATCGGCTTCTATTCATTCGATGGTACATGCACGACGCGAGGGCGAAGAAAAGCGCCGCCAAACTCCCTCCTTCGACTAATAAGAGTTCAACGGGCGGCGCGGCGCGCTCGCGGCGGTATAAAATGGGAAGAAGCTCTGTGGATTTACACGTTGAAACTCTCGCCGCAGCCGCAGCTGCCCTTGGCGTTCGGGTTCTCGAAGACGAACTCCGAGGACACGGGCGTCGTCTGGAAGTCCATCGTCGTGCCCACCACGTGGAAGAGCGCCTTGGGCTCCACGAACACCCGCACGCCTGCCGCCAAATGAAGGAGTTAAGCGAGTCCTCGCCATTAGCGCCCATCTACCGCCAGGAGGCACACAGCCAGCCGCGCACCTTTCTCCGCCACCTCCTCCTCCATCATTTCCTTCTTCTCCGCGTAGTTCATCGTGTACGACAGTCCATTGCACCCACCTGCGTCATGTGCAAGCAGCGTTAGTCTCGCAGGTTCGGCCAGGTCACCCACCATCCACAACGTACGCGTGCGCACGCCTAGCCGGATGCCGATGGCGTCGGGTTTGCCCGCCAGCAGCTCGCGGATGCGCTCGGCCGCGGCGTCCGTCTGTCGTACGAGAAACCATGGAGTGCGTGAGAGGCGGTGCGCGGGCTTGAGCGAGTGCGCCTCGCAGCAGCCAACGCACGAGTTTGAGCGGCGGCGGCAGGTCGCGCAGGCGGCGGCGCGGCGCCGCAGGCGCCTCCACGGCGGCGGCCGAGGACATGGGCGCGCACAGGACGCGCGCAGTGGACGAGAGAAGGGGCGTCGCCGTCGCGCGACGCAGCGTCATGATGGCGTTCATGGTGGGGGCTCGCAGCGCTCTCGCTTCGCTTCTCGGCGGTTTATTTTGTGCTGGAGCTGCTGGCCTTCTTTTTCGAGAATTCCTTCGCCAAAGTCTACATTTCGAGCTCCCCACCACCAAAATTCGACAAACTCGGGATTAACCGCCTGAGCCACATGCAGCGACATGAGCGTTATCGAGCTACCCGAAGAGCTGCTGCCGGAGCGCGAGCAGCTCGTCCTTGCGGCTGCGGATAAACGCGCGCAGCACGTCGCCGCCGAGCGCGAAACGGCGGATCGCCTCCACGGACTCGCGCACGCCGCGCGCCCACTCGTCCGCCAGCTGCTGCGCGCGCGACTCCTTGCGCGCAAGCAGCTCCTGCGGCGGCGTCCACTCGAACACGCCCTCCGGGTCGAACGTGGGCGGCGCGCCGTCCGCTTCCTGCTGCGGCCCCAGCAGCTCGTCTGCTGCTTTTGCTTCCTTTTCCGCCTGGCGCTTCCGCGCTACTTCGTCGTCGCCTTCAACATGCAGCGGCGCGTCAGTCGCCTCGATCTCTTCTGGATGCTGCTCGGCAGGCGGCGTCCGCTGCAGATTAGTGGCTTCCACCTCGTTGTCGTCGTTGCTTGTTCGCTCAGTGGCGCTGGCTGTGGTCAGCGCGCCGACGCCACCCTGAGTCTCCTTAGAAGGCAACAAGGGAGCACGCCACCACTTGCGCTCCAGGTAGAGCTCCACCAGCGCCACACGATCGTCGGAGAGGACAGTGTCGAACACGAGCACCTCAGCGATGCGTCCCTGGAACGCGTTCGAGTCGCACAGCGGCTTGACGTTCCCGAGACTCAGCACCGCGTTATTGGACATGCGCACTGCGAACGCGCTGTCGTCGCCGGTATGGTCGCCGGTAGCCGTCACTCCGGCAACTGGTGCGACGCCGTGACGCCACTGCTGCCGATTCAGCCGGAGGTCCACGGCGTTGCTGAAGAGGCGATACGCCAGGAGGTAGAAGTTGCCGGCAGAAGCGACTTCGTCGAGCTCCCGCAGCCCGCCATTCGAGAGGAAGCCCGGCTTGCCTTCGTCGAAAAGGAACTGACCGTACGGGGAGTTGCCGAAGAACTTCTGCGCCTTGGATGGCGAGACGCCAGTCTGCGTGGAGAGCACGAGCGAGTGGTACTCTCAGTCTCGTGCATTGATGCGAGCAAACACACCATTTCCTCATACCTCGATGTGGGCCGGCGAGAGCACGAAGAAAAGCGTCATGTACTCATGGAGCTTGAGGTTCTTGTTGACAAGTGGGCAGGAGAAGTAGAGAGCGGGTAGATTGTTAAGGTCGGAGACGCTTGGGATGAATGTCGGGCGTGTCTGCTCGCTTGTCGCGGGGACGAACGCGTCTTGAGCGACCTGGCTTGTCCATCTGTAGAATGTGGCAGTCAACGACTCCAATGTCACCATCAACACGCGGACAGGCAATGGCGAATGCAATAGCAGTCCACGTACGATTTCACATCACACGGACTTCCGGCGCCAACGGAGCGGCACTGCTCGAGATCATTCACCTCAACACCTTCGTCCGCTTTCAGCCACATGACGAGGTTCTGTCGGATGCCTGCACAAGAGAGCGGATTGATTGCCAAGGTGAGTTAAAGCCGGCACCAGATCCAGTCCACAACCATGCAGTAAACGACATACTCTCCGTACCATCCTCGTCCCGCGTGCTCACTTCGTTTTGGTGCTTGATCTCGCCGCGAGACAGCTGCTCCGGTTCGTTTGACTTTGTTCTGAGCTTTCCATCATTGAGTTGCGCGTTCTCGCGGATGTGCAGGTCCTCAGAGCGTTCAGTCGTCACGGCATTGGCTGGTGACGAGGTGCTGCGCACTGCTTTCGCTTTCATCTCCGCGATGAGATCTGCGATTCTGTTGGCTGGTTGCGCTGCAGCATGTGTCGTTGGTTCTAAGCTCTCTGTGGTTGCTGAGATCGGCGATTTCTCAACGTCAGCACCATTCGCTGCGACCACTTCTTCAGAAGGCGAGACATGAGTAGCAGTGGTGCCATCCGTGGTGGTAACTTGCTCGTCAGAAGTCGGGACACTGGTTGTAGCAGTCGCGATAGTACCATCGTTCTGCATGATGAGAGGCTCGTCGTCGTTTTGGAGCTTGACTTTAGCTCCTGTAGGCGGGTTCGAGGCGTCGTCTGCAGGTTGTTGCGTCTCCACTGGCTCGGGACGATCTGCTTCTTCTTTCGCATTCGGCGGAGCCGTATCTTCCGTCGTTGCTTGTGTGTGTTCCTCGTGCGGCTCGACGGTGGTGTCTTGCATTGTAGTTGTCTCTTTGTGATCTTCTGTTGGATCAGCGAACGCTGCTGATGGTGCTGGCGCTTGTTGCTGCTGCTGCTCGTCACCACTTCGAACCTCAGGATCGCTTTGTGATAACGCTTGGCGCACAACCGCGTTGTCCGGCTCAACTGATGGGAAGTACAGCACGCTGCTGAAGATGAACATGAGCATCACGAAGATGTTCGCGAGCAGACAGAGCCTGAAGACAAGGAACAAGGAGCAGCACAGCGTTAGGTCGTCAGCGCGTCGTCGAGCAGGCACTGGCCCGATATCCCGTGCCTGCGGAACGCGCTGCAGCTTTCTACTCACCAGAGCCACCGACGACGTCCTAGCGGCTGTGTCCCGCTTCGTCTTCGCGGCGGCGGCGGCGAAGGCTTGGAATGGTACTTGAAGTCGACGTCATCGTCGCTGCGGATCGGCAGGACGCTGCCTCCGTTGCCGCGGGCGCCAGCGCCAGATCGACTCCAGCTGGACATTGGCGGCGAGCTACTCCTCCTACACTCCACAGCTCGCGATTGCGGTGTGCGGTTTCACTATGCAAATACACTGCAGATCGCGACTTCCCAGTCCAGTTTCCCAAGCATGGAGCACGAGCTCAAAGCGCTGGCGACACCTGCTGCAGCGTTGCTGTATTGACATCATAACAAAGGCGCGGCACTCACGCTCCCTCTCGCTCGCCTCCGACGCTGCTGCTCCAAAGTCTCCGCGCACATGCGCGGCGGAACTACAAACTCTACTGCCCGTCGCGCACTGCGCGGACCTGGTTCTCTGTCTTCTGGTTCGCCTCTCGTCGCTCGCAGCTCACTCCGCCCAGCCGTAAGGAAGCGAAGCTTAGTACGGGTCCGACTCGTTGAGCCACTTGTCGAGCCCCTTGAGTGGCTTGGCAGCCTTGACGGCCTTCTTGTGATCCGCGATCTTCTGCGGCATGGCGGCGAGCGCCGCCTGCACCTTCTTGACGCTGGAGAGTCACAAGCAGAGAGACACAAGCTGCGTGAGGTGACCGCCGTCGGGGTGCCACTCAGCGGCAGCAAGCACCGCCGCCGCCGCCGCAAACAACAACAAAAAAGACGCACCGGTCGAACTCGTTGCGCTCGCGCAGGTGGCCCTTGGGCGGGCGCATGACGTGGTGCTTCTCCGGGCGGTTCCAGGCGTCGAGCCAGCCGCCCTGGCCCTCGACCCACTGGCCGACGAGGCCGTTGCGCACCGCGTGCTTCTTTATGAGCGCGACCTTGCGGCCGGAGATGAGCGGCTGCTTCCACTTGCCGTCCACGAGCGTCGGCTTCATGGCGGCCTCGGCTTGCGTCGCCGTCAGGCGCAGGAACTTCGCCATGCCCATGCTGCCTGTGCCTAATCTGCCTGTTGCTGTGTGCTGCTTTTTGTGGCTGGTGGTGTGCACTGCAAAGCGAAGAAGCGTGCCTATGATTTGCTGAAAAAGCGGCAAATACCGTTTTTGACGAATCACATCGCTTCGTACTTAGTCAACGCAACACGATACACCTGCCCTCTTGTACGAAAACCCAAACAAAAGCGAACGCTAGGAGCATGAACGCAGGAGCAGCAGGAGCAGGCGGCGCCTCCGCCGTGAACCCCGCGCTGGCGGCCATGGGCCGCGCTTCGTACCCGGCGCCGGGCGCTGCGATGAACGCTCCGTACCCGGTGAAGAGCGAGGCGGAGCAGAAGCAGGTGACGACCGAACAGATCCAGGTGAGGTAGCGGCCTTGATGAACCTCTGCGTCGCTTCCCCACATTCTCACTCGCTCACCCCGCCAAATAGAGCATGCTGGACGAGAACTCGCGGCTCATCGTGGACGTCATCACCCTCAATAACCAGATCAAGCATGGCAAGGGCACGGCGCAGCTGGGCGAGTTCACGGACAAGCTCGACAAGAAGCGCAAGCAGCTGAACGCGAACCTCATGACGCTCGCCAAGTGGGCGGACGAGTCGTCGGAGCAGCCGCCGCCGCGTCCCGTGCTCTCGCAGCAGCAGCTCCAGCAGCAGCAGCAGCACATGTACGCGCAGCAGCAGCAGCAGCAGCAGCAGCAGATGCAGATGCAGTACCCGCGCGCGATGGCGATGAACCCGATGGCGGGTGGCGCGGCGATGCCCGGGCAGGCGCCCATGGCCATGACCCAGGCGCAGATGCAGGCGCGGTATGCGCAGGCGCAAGCATATGCGCAGTACCAGGCACGGCTAAACTCCATGGGCGGCGTGCACCCGCAGTACGCTCAGATGGGACCAGCGGCGATGGCGGCAGCGCAGGCGCAGCAGCAGCAACAGCGGTACCACGCGATGGGCTACGGGAACCCGGCGATGCAGCAGCAGCAGCCGCCGCCGCAGCAGCAGCAGCAGCAGCAGCAGTCGCAACAGCAGATGCCGATGGTGGCGCCGCAGATGTTCGACGGCGGCGCGAGTCAAATGGGGTACCAGGGCTGGGCACCTAACTAACTTACGGCGGAGGTGCAGCCGGTCGGCCGGATGCGCGTGCATTGTACTCCTCTACTCACGTACGAAGTTAATGAAGGACCGATCGGCATGCTCGACGCAGATGTCCACCTCATGTCTGTAGTCCTCGATTCGACATTTCTGGGCCATTTGCACACGTGGTTTCTAATGTTCGCCTGCCTCTCCGGCAAAGTCCGGCCGCCTCCAAAAATGGCGGGAACAGCAAATTGTTGCACTTTGAACCGCGCCATCCTCATCCTCCTCAACCTCGACATCTCCACCTGTCTTTCTGCGTCCCAGTGCCGGTCGAGCGCCGGTCCGCCCGGCTCCCAACTACCACCGCAAGCACCAGCACCAGCAACTGCAACCGCAACCGCAATGGATGGGAACGCGAAGCGCGGACTCTCGCCGTGGCTGCACCGCCCCGGCTCAAGGCTCGAAGAGCAGTCGGCGCCGACGCCAGCGAACGCGACGTCGCCGCTCGACCTGAGCCTCGCGGCGCTACGCGCAAAGGAGACGCTGAGCCGTATCAGTCCCGACAAGCGCGCGCTCGTGGAGGAGATCGACGAGGAGGACGACGACGCCGAGTTCGACGACAAGGCGCACTGGGGACGGCGCTCGGCGGCGGCGGCGGCACGCCGGAAGAAGCGCAAGGCGGCGGCGGCAGCGCCTGGGTACTCGATCAAGGCGTTCTGCGTCCCCCAGATGTCGAAGGAGGTGAGCGGAGACGCTGCGAAAGCTGCGGATGAAGACGGCGGCAGCGGCCGTGCTGAAGGTGACGCGGCGGAAGTGCACGCGTTTATGACGGAAGTCGCAGAGTACGTCTCAGAGTCGACGGAGGTCAGCGAGGAGCTGGGCGCTGGAATTGCCAGCGACCACGATGGCCACACTGCTGTTGATGAGGAGGAGGACGAGGAGATTGACAGTGACGACGACCAGGAGACTCCGGCTGAGTCGATCGATGACAGCAGCTCGACGGCGAATGATGACGAGAAGAACGCTGCCGAGGAGTCAGACATAACAAAGCAGCAGGAAATGAGCGACGCGCCAGTCGAGGAGATCCAGCAGCAGCAGGATGCTGCAGACAGCGAGAACATGCAGACAGAGACGACGCCGTCCGGGCGACCGAAGCGCCAGGCTGTCCTGCGGGCGCAGGAGGCGCAACAGCAGCAGGCAAAGACGCAATTGTCGCTGCCTGGGAACAAAGCAGTGAAGAAAACTGGTATGGCGGCGTTCATCGATCTGCGCACTCCGCCTCAGAAGACGCCGGGTAAGAAGTCGTCAACTTCGAAGCGCGCTGGTGCTGCGTCAAAGCTGCCGTCGCAGACGCTCGAGCTCAAGAGCACACCGTCGGTGGGACGCAAGCGCAAGCTAGAGATGGACAAGAACACGCCGTCGCCTGCCACGAAGGCAATGGCGAAAGGCTCGTTCTTCCTCTCCGAACAGGAGAAGAAGCAGCAGCAGGAGATCGAAGCGATCGCGAAGCTGCGCGAGCAGCTTCGCAAGACGCGCGAGAAAGACCTGGCGTTCTTCAGCGGCAAGACCGCGGTGAACCCGTTCTTCCAGGCGCCAAAGCCTTCACAGCAGCAGCAAACGTCGAAGAGCAGCAAGAGCGCTGGTGATGGCGGGGTCGACGTCATTGACATCGACGAAGTTGGCTCAGCTGACTCGACGCCAGGCAAGGGGGCGTCCCGCTCGCGCTGGTCGAAAGAGGCAGCGCTCTTCCCGGCTTTCCAGCACGTGTTCTGCGCGGATGTCGACGACGCTGAAGAGCAGTGTTCGGTGGCGATAAGTATTCGCAAGAAAGCCGCCGACGCTGCTATCCCAGGCGAGGTTGTTGTGGTTCTTGACGATGACGACGAGATGCACAACCGCGGGACGGCATTCACCAGCTCAGCCGCGAGCATGCAGCAGCAGGTGCACACTGAGATGTCTCTTTCGGACGTGTTCTGGTTCCAGCAGTACCGTGAGATTGCATCATCCACCGATGCGAAAGTTGCAGCGGCGATTGCGCTTGCAGAGGACGGCCAGGAGCAGTCGCCTCGCATGCGGTTCCCGGTCGAGTACGAAACTGAGAGCACGCTGATCGAGGCGCTCGTGGAGGCGTACGGCATGCGCGAGAAGCGAGTGCGCGAGATGTTCGACGGGCTCTTCGCGGCGAAGCAGAAGCGGCGCGAGAAGGAGCGAAACCTCACGATCGTGGACCGCTACGTGCCTGTGAGTGCGAGCGGCATCGTGGGCAACAAGGAGGCGCTGCGCATGCTGTCGTCGTGGCTGAGCGCGTGGAAGCTCGGTGGCGGCGTGCGCGACCGGCAGAGCTGCTTCCAAGCCGAGCTGTACGTGTTCGAGGATGATGATAGTGACGAAGACGAGCTCTCGGACTTGTGTCGGCTGTTCATCCTGGAGGGCGAGTCCGGATCGGGGAAGTCTGCCGCTGTCTACGCGTGTGCAGAGGAACTCGGGTATAACGTGATCGAGATCAACGCTGGACAGAGCCGCGCAGGTCGCAACATCGTCGAGATCGTCGGTGAAGCCACGCAGTCCACCCGCGTGCTGCACGTGAGCAACCCTGCGGACAAGGCATCGTCAAAGAAGAAAACAATGAAAGCAACCAAGAAGCGTGCGCGGAAGAGCGTCGACAGCTCGGCGGCGCATCTCTCGCTCGTGCTCTTCGAAGACGTACGTTATTGCCCTTCCTCTCGGTCTCGCTCTCATACATGCGTCTGACGTGTCTGCTGATTGCTTCAGGTGGACTTGGTCTTCGAGGAGGACAAGGGCTTCCTCTCGTCGCTGTGCTCGATCGCGAAGCGGTCGAAGTGTCCCATTGTGCTCACGTGTCGAGAGCTTCCGGACGGCTTCCCTGCTGCGCCGCAGCGCCTGAGCCAGACGATTGTGCGGC
The DNA here is from genome assembly GCA_023334075.1 of Globisporangium nunn. Classification (NCBI taxonomy): domain Eukaryota; phylum Oomycota; class Peronosporomycetes; order Pythiales; family Pythiaceae; genus Globisporangium; species Globisporangium nunn. Next base: position 7,844 of record JAASFZ010000435.1, on the reverse strand, counting down.
CGACTACGAAGGAGTTCTGCACGTGGATGTCGCTCGTGGCGTATTTGGAGGGGCTGCCGCTCTTGCCCGCGCTCGTGGAGACACTCGCGCGGTTCTTCAAGTGCGACATCCGCCAGTCGCTGCACTTCATGCAGCTGAACCTCCCGCAGTTGGTGACCAAGCAGCGCGCGGCGCAGTGGGTGTGGCGTCCGAAGTCGGATACTGCGATGGCTTCACCCACAGGCAATGGACGAAAGAGTAGTGAGAACGCGGATGTCCCGATTGAGGTTCATGACGATGACAACGACGACGAAGATGATGAAGATCCTCCGACCGTTGTCGTGCATGCATGGACGCACTACCCGGAGAGGGCGTTCGACATGATGGCAAGCAATCTGCTCCTCGAGTTTGCGGCGTGCGGTAGTGAGAAAGCAGAGGAGGACAAGAGCACGGAGGAGAAGAAGGCAGACGCCCGCTTGATTGAGAGCTTGTCCGCCACGCTCGATGCTGTCTCCGTAGCAGATCTGTGGAGCAGCAGTGGTGGTGCGGTGCGCAACCAGGAGGACGAGGTGCGATGCGAGCGTTCGTGTTTTCTTCATGCTGCTTTTTGCAGCGCGCTGAATACACGAGTGTGTGGATATACCTGCAGGTGTCGTGCTTTGATCAAGAGAGGAGCCACTTGCGGTCGCTGGATCTGCGCGCAGCCAGTCTGTCGGCGCTACTTGCACCGGACGGGATTGGCGCATTGACTCTACAGAGGCGATTAGGCGAGACGTCGTCTGGCGAGTGCGTGCAGAGAAGTCTGGACGCCGCACTAGCAGACGAGCGAAGGTTCGTTAAGGAAAGATCTAGCAGCAGCAGCAGGACGACTTGTTTTCCTAACTGCTGGGCGCTTCCTCGTGCGGGGTGCAGGAGGAGCCGCAAGCCGGCGCTGAGCTCCATGAAGGCGAAGATGGAGCTGCCTCTCGTCGCGCTCGGGTGAGCAGCTCATTCACTTCGGCCGTGCACTTGCTGTCTTCGCCTCTGCACCTGCTCACCTGCTGCGTTGTCACTCTCTCTCTGTCTGCACCAGCGCCGCCAACGCGAGCGCGCGCTTCAACCTCGACTACCTGCCGATGATCGGTCGGATCGTCAGCTCAAGTGCGAGCCACCAGCAGAGCCGTCGGCGCGCGTCGCGGCGCAACCACTACCTCAGCGGCGTGATCTCCGACATGTCTCTGCTCGACGAGATCCACAACTTCACGGCGTTCGAGCATGTGGGGGACGACGACGACCAGATCGTCGCGGCGTCGCCGTCATCGTCCCCGCTGCCGTCCTAGGCAATCTCCTGCCTCCTCATACAGAACATCAAGCCACCTCCACAACAAAGACCCTCTCACCCCACATCAATGCACAGGACTGGGATTCTTTGTGTAACATCACCATGAAGGATACTGCTGCTACAACATGAGAGTTGGCTTCACGCGGCCGTCTTCTTGCTGCCTTTGACTGCGCGCGTGGCGCCGGGGAGCAGCGCCGCCTCCTTAAGCGCGGCGACGTCGACCTTGGTCTTCACGATGTGGCTGAGCGCTGCGTGGAAGTGTGCGTGGCCCGCCGTCGTGATCTGTACCGTCCGCGCGTGCGTTAGGAACCCCTCCTCATCGTAGCTTGTGAAAAAGAGCGTCAGGTAGTGCGTGTACCGTCGTGCTGTACTTCTTCTTGCGTCTGTTATTGCCGCACTTACGCACGCGGAAGAGCAGCACGCGGTCGTCCGGGGCGGCGCCGCCGCCGCGCGCGATCTTCTCAGCTGGGACTGGTCGAGCAGAGCGGCGGTAAGTTTCCGTTTCGAGCATAAGCAGATGATCCTGCGCGGCGAGAGGCGCACACGCACTGTTCTTGCACGCGAGCGCCACGGAGCCCTTGGCGGACGCCGCCTGCTCCGCGTAGAGCTCCGCCACCTTGGCGAGGAACGCGTCGGCGCTCACGCGCACCATTTTCGCCAGCTTGAAGTCTGATTCGCGGCTGGAGAGTGGAAATGGTGATCCCCGATCACCGGTTTACACGAGGTCGACCAACCTCTAGCTAGTGATGTAATCGAGGGTCGCCTCGCCCAAACCACAAAAAGAGTGACTCGCAGACAAACAAGCGCAGCACCAGCAGCTCCAGCAACGATGGCCGCCAAGAACGCGATCCGCTTCCTCAAGACCGCCAAGATCTCGTTCTCGAGCTTCGACACGCGCGCGACCGGCGCCTGGTGCGTCTCCTCTCTCTCTTCTCTCTCTCTCTCTCTCTTTCTCTATCTCTCTCTCTCTCTCTGCGTCGCCGCCTTCTGATCGGTTGGCTCACGCGCGCCTCTCACGCCTCCTCACAGCGAGTTCTACCGCCAGATGACCGCCGGCAAGGTGCGCACCAACGGAAGCAGCGGGAGTGGACGTGGTGGCACTGGAGCTGATGTGTGTGTGTGGCACACAGACGCGTGCGGTAAACCCCAAGGCGGACGTCACATACACCACGACGCTCTTTGGCACGCAGCCGACGATCAAGCTCGACTTCAGTGCGTCCTCGCGCTCGCTTTGTGGCAACGAGCGCAGTAGCATGGCGATTTGGCGTTACGCTCACCCACTCGTGCATGTGGCTCGCAGTCAACGGCTCGAAGCAGACGCTCGAGGTGCCCGGCAAGAACGTGCGCGAGATCTTCGAGGAGGTGGACTTCTTCTGCTCGCAGATCGAGACCGAGTACGAGCAGCAGGGCAAGAGCATCGAGTAGGCGAGCGACGCCCGGCGCCTTTCTTCAAGAGCTCTCGTGGTCTAGGCGACGATAGAAAATGGACCTTCGGAATGCAGGAGCACTCAATGTACTCTGTAGGTATGCAAACGCACTTTATTCGACAACTGCTGGCGCTCACTGCGGGTCGATGAGCGCGATCTCGTCCTCGAGTTCCTTCGGGAAGTTCGCGTACGCGCTCGCGAGCTTGAGCGCCTCGGCGCGCTCGAGTGAGAACGCCAGCAGCTGCTCTCTGCACGTTCGACTTGAGCCTGCCGCACGCACGCACGCAGACAAAATAACAAACGAGCAACGTAAGCGATCCGCCGCTCTCGGGTCGGCGCCATGCCTGCCACCCTCACACGCACCGCAGACGCGCGCGACCCGCAGGCGGAGCTCCTGGCCCTGGCTCTCGGTCACGAACACGAGCGACGATTCGACGAGCTTGCATTGCTCGCGCGCGCAGCGTAGCACCGCGAGGCGCGTGTACAGGTTGTAGTAGAGTACTGAAGGCAGTTGGTTGGTTCGACGGGAAGTGAGCAAGGCAGTTGGTTCGTGGGCAGTGCGTGATGCAGCGTGCGCGGCGCACCCTGGAACGCGTACTGCAGCAGGCCGACGCCGTAATCGCCGTAGCTGCGCGCGATGGACTCGCGCACAAGTCCCGCGACGTCGTCTTTCTGAAGCGCGAGCTTGCGCGCGTCGGCGGCGCCTGCCACCTCCACGATCAGGTACCGCGTCTTGAGCCGCACCATGTTCGGTCGGAAATGACGCTTCAGTGTCCATTCGAACTTAGTCGGGCAGATCAGCTCGTACTTAGTCCGGTAAAGTCCCTCTTCCAACAAAATACACTCATTGCAAGCAACCAGCAATGAGCAGCTCCGCCACCTCCGCCGCCTCTGCGGTCGCGATCCCCGGCCAGCGCCTCGCGCCGCTCGCGCAGCACCGCGCCGGCAGCGGCACGTACGCGCGCGACGGCGCCATCTTCGCGTCCGTGCTGGGCACGTGGCAGATCTCGCAGCCGGGCAACGAGGTGACCGTGGCGCGCGCCAGCCGGCCGCTCGCCACCGCGCAGGTGCTGCGGCTGGGCGACCACGTCGTGTGCCGCGTGACCAAGGTGACCGCGCGCCAGGTGCTCGTGGACATCGTGGCTGTGCGCGGTATCGCTCTGCACGAGCCGTTCCCGGGCACGATCCGTCTCGAGGACGTGCGCTCGCACGACGTCGACAAGCTCGTGATGGAGGACGTGTTCGCATCCGGCGCGCTCGTCAAGGCGGCGGTGCTTTCGTTTGGCGACATGCGCTCCTACTTCCTCTCCACCGCGCGTCCGGGGCTCGGCGTCGTGCGGGTCTCGCACCCGGAGCAGAGCGCCGCCGCCGACGGCACCGCCGACATGGAGACCGACTAGCTGCTACTTGCTACATAAAGCCAACCACCATAGATATGCACACTTCCTCCACTCTCTCTACCGCTGCTTGTTGTTCCTGCTACTGTTATCTTCGTCGTGTTTGTGTCAGTCTTCGAGGATCTCGAACCGCTGGAAGGGCTTCTCCACTTCGTCGGCTTCGTGCTGGTCCACATTGTCGTCGCTGTGCTGCTGCTGGTGGTTCTGCTGGTGACGCGCTGAGGGCGGGTTGTCGTCGTCATCCTCGTCCGACTCGGCGTCGCTGTCCTCGATGATCTCAAAGCGCTTGAACGGCTTCGCGTCCGCCGCGTCTTGTGACGGCGGGAACTCCGACTGTGTGGACGCCTCGAACTGGCTGTTCGAATGCTGGTTGCTGTCGCTGCGCGCCTCACTGGCGTCAAACCGCACAGTCCCGTCCACTTCCTTCCACTTGTCCTGTGCCTTCGCAAGCAGCTTCTCGAGCTCCTTGTTCGTTGGCTCCAGAAGAAGAGCCTCCTTAAAGTCCGCGATCGCCTCCGCGTACTTCCCGCGGCGGAAGCGCGTCATGCCGCGCCGGCTCCAGCCCTTCATGTACGTCGGGTCGAGCTGAACCGCGCGCGTGCAGTCTTGCTCGGCGGCCGCGAAGCTCTTCACGCGCAAGTACGCCATGGCGCGATTCGCGTACACGACCGCATTCGTGTCGTCGAACGCCAGGCTGCGCGTGTAGAACAGGATCGCCTCGTCGTTCTCGTTCGCTTTGAAGCACTCGTTCCCTTTCTGCTTCTCGTGCAGTGCGTACACCTCCCTCTCCTCTTTCGACAGCTCGTCCAAGTCCACATACGACGGCAGCGACGCCAGCTCCTTCTTGCGCTCCTTCTCTCTGTGCGCATGCGCTTCCCGCTGCAGCCGCGCCTGTTCTTTGCGCTGCGCCTCCTGCGCGTCGATGTCCTCAAGCGCTTGGTCGACATTGTACTTCTCCCACGCCCGAAAGTCGTACGCCGGGATGGCCTGCTTCGACTTCGGCTCCTGCTGCTTGCTCTGCTCCGGGAGTTCCTCGATCAGCGCTGCTGTAGCTGCTCGCTTCTTTTCTGCACTGCTTGCATTCTTGCTGGACGAGTCGTCGCCCGCTGGTTTACCACGCACAGGCGGAAGGCGGCGATTCCCGCTCTTGCGCTCCTGCAGTGCCTTGTGCTTGGTGTCCATGCGCTCGGACCACGAGAGCAGCTCGGCGTTCTCCGCCGCAAATTCCTGCCGCGACGGCTCCGTCCGCATGCGCTCGATCTTCTGACGCTCGCGCTCAGGCAGCAGCGCCAGAATGCGGTCCTCTGTGGCCTTCTCCAGATGCGGATAGCGTCCTTCCTTGCCTGAGCGCAGCAGAGCGAGGATGCCCTTGAGCTCGTCCACGTCTGTGCACTTGTCCACGTACGCATAGTCGAGCATCTCGACGTCGATGCGCTTCTCCTTGCGGCTGTGCAGCGAGAAGAAGTCGACGTCGGCCGTCGACGCGACGCGGCCGCCCGTCATCTTGCTGTGCTGCTGCGCGAGGAGCTACTTGACGAATGAAAGAATGGCAAATCTTGAAGCGTCATTCTCTCTGATCCTGCAACTCGTCGGCCTCTATTCTCAGTCGAGCTACCCTAATCAAGCAACACGTCCGAGTCAGCAGGAAGCATTTGAGCCAATACGCAGTCAAGACAAGTGCGGAATGCTCGTAAAAGCAGGGGAAACTACCTCGTTTACAGACTTTGCCTGCTGCGGTTTCGCGTTCAACGCCAAAATAGCTGCTCGCTTCTTGGCTCAGTTGCATATTCCTGATGGAAGCGACGACGTCGGCGACGGTATCGCCGCGTGCGACGTTCGCGCGTGGCTCGAAAGCTGCGACTGCGCTCTCGCCGGGCGCGCGCCAGTCGATCACGCACGATGACAGTATGCATCTGGCAGACGAGGACGTGCGTGCTGCATGCTGCTACTGGTGCGGCCACTCGGCTGGCAGCGAGGTGCTGACGCAGCTTGCGCTTATTGCAGTTCTACGACGCGCACGAGGACCTCGAGGCTGAAACGGCGCGACGCGCGAGCAACAGCGGCGCTAGCGCTGACGCTCCGGAGACACGCGTGATTGAAGACGCTGGTAGTAGTGAGGGGATGGAGGGTGACGCAGTCACAGAACCCAATGGCTCCAGCGAAGACAAGTATATCGTGAAGAACAAGGACACGGGCGAGGTGTACGACATCCGCGACCTGTCCAACCTGCCGTCCGACGGATACTCGATCTTCCCGAGTGACTTCCTCCCACCTGGACAGGAGCAGGAGGCGGAGGAGAGTGCGCCGCCGCCGGTGCGCACGCCGCTTCGCTTAGGCTCCGTTCTCGCTCCATACATCGCGACACGTTGCTCATGATAAGCTAAGCTGCTGTGAGCAGGGCAAACGCAACAAGACGCGCCGACCGTCGCTCACGAAGCTGCGGATCAAGTTCCCGATCAAGGGCAAAGCGCGGGAGGCGACGAAGCGGAACCACGTCCAGGTGTGTCTTGGATTCGTTCTACTAATCTGGATCTGGTTCTCTTCTGAGGTGAGTGCTAGGCAAAGCTGACTTCCGCTCGCATACACACTGGCAGGTGTTCACGTCCAGGAAAGACAAGCGGGAGTTCGAAGAGCTGGCGCTGGCTCAGACTCTGGCGCGCCACAACGGCACGATCTGGACGATGAAGTTCAGCCACGACGGCGCGCGGTTGGTCTCCGGCGGGCAGGACGCGATCTTGCGGGTCTGGACAGTCCGACTCAGCTCGGACGAGGATGACGACTCGTCTCAGCACGAAGCAACTGGCGAGAAGCAGATTCTCGAGGCGGAGCCCGAGCAGGCGTACCAGGTTCGTCCGACGCCTCTCTTCTCTCCTTCCTGTGCGTACAGGCTTTATTTACGACTAGTGTGTGCGTTTCGGTACGGCACCCTTCCTTCTAGGGCCACACGATGCCGATCGTCGACGTGTCTTGGAGCCGCAGCAATTTCATCCTGTCTGCGTCCATGGATAAAGTGCGTTTTGCATGACACTAGAACGTCTGGTTTGGAGGTGTGTGGTCTTACTGTAGTGATTCGCTATTCAACGTGTGCAGACTGTTCGGCTCTGGCACATCTCGCGCGAGGACTGCTTGCACGTGTTCCAGCATCCGGACAGCGTCCCAGCCGTCGACTTCCACCCGAAGGTAGAGTAGAGTATCACCGCTGCTGCTTCGCTAATTACCGACTTGGGTGCCCAACATGAGATCCTGGTGCGTGAACGAACAGGAGGATCGGTACTTCCTGTCTGGCTGCTTCGACAACAAGGCGCGCGTGTGGGACATCCCGGACGGCTGCGTCGTGTCGTACGTGCAGACGCCAGTGATGATCACGGCCGCGAGCTTCAACCCGAGCGGCACGCGCGCGATCGTTGGGCTGCTGAACGGCCAGTGCATCTTCTACCAGGTGAACTCCCACCAGCAGATGAACTACTACACGCAGATCGAGTGCCGGAATAGTCGCGGGCCGATGAAGAAAGGCCGCAAGGTCACCGGCATCGAGTTCGATCCGGAGGGCAAGAACTTCATGGTCAGCACGAACGACTCGCGCATGCGCCTCTTCTCGGTCGACAACTACTCGCGGGTCTGTAAGTACAAGGGACTTGTGAACGACCACCTCCAGATCAAAGGCCGCTTCAGGTGAGGATGTAGTGGGAATAAGAGAGAGAGAGAGAGAGAGAGAGAGCG
>JAASFZ010000434.1:0-17759 GCA_023334075.1 Globisporangium nunn | reverse complement strand
GTAGCGCGCTGCGAGATACGGGAGCAGCACCAGCAGGTTGGCTTTGCAGGCGCGCGGGATCGTCCAGCGCTCTGAGAGCGTCAAGTCGGAGATCGCGGCCACTACGTGCGGCAGTGCGGCGACTTTCTGCGCCGATAGAGAAGGCGATCGGTGCAGCGCGACGACGACCGACGCGAGCGGAGCGATCGTGTGGACTTCCAGAGACCGAGTCGTCGGCTGGGTTGCAGTATCGAAAGAGCCTGGAAGCTCATTTACTGCACCTGACTCGCGGTTCAAGGCGCTCGCCATCGTCAATCGATCCGAGTCTGGAGCTTGGATGGAGGTCGTCTTTGGAGCTTGCGTGCGTGCTTGCTTGCTTGCTTGTGGTGGAGTGATGCTGACCTCCAGATCGGTTGATCGACACTCGAAAGTCATTTTGGGTTCGAAATGGACGAGCCGACACTGAGTTGGGTTCAAAACAACCGCCTGAATCCGAGCCAATAATGACGAACGCCTGGTGTGTGGCAGGCGCGCAGCGCCTTGCATCGAAGCAACCTCGAGCACAGCACCACTCGAACGTGCGATGCGTGCATCTTTCCTCAAACCCACGACTGACTCATGTTGCGAGCCTGCGCTCCTGCGCAACGCGACCTTCCAGCCGATACTCGCCACACACACATGCAGCGTCTAACACACTCAAACACGAGATTCTTCACACTTGCAACACCACACTGTAGTCGTACATCGGACGCATTGTAGCCACTTTGCGAGACGCGCGAGACTCCCTGCACGCTCGGCGATCGAACATCTCCTCGCACAACGCTGACCATCCGCGAGTTCTACTACTCTGCTTGCCGCTGGTTCAGACACATGGACTCAGTGTAGACTTCTCCATGCCGCGAGCCCAGTCCTTCTCGGTTCAACAGCTAAGCCTAGGCCCGTGCTGCTCGACTTGGAGAGCTAAGACATTTGAGAAGTAGTCATCGGTTTCTCTTCCATACTAACTCGCTTCTATAAAGTTTCAAATGTTTGGCATTCTGCTTGTCCCTAACCATCATTATTTGCTGTCCTAAAAATAGCTCATTCAAGGCAGAAAACGAAATGACCCTAAAACCCTCTCTACAAAGATAGATTTGTGCCAAGAATCGAATGCGCGAAGCGAGGGAAGCCTATAAATATTTCGTTACAAATGGCGGTTGGAACCGGTGTGCGTGTCTTTGATGCTGATGCGTGTGGCGTGCGACCGCGGATGGCGACTGGCGAAGAAGACGAAGGCGACGTCGTCGAGCCATCATCCGCGGGCGCTCTCTGCCTCAACGGACGCGCGCCAGAGCTTGTGCGCGCGCGGGGCGCGTCGAGGGCTCGTCAGCACCGGCCAAACAGTCGGAGGCGGCACGGTGCGCGGAAATAGGTTGCTGAGTCGCGACGGCGCTCGGCCTCGGCGAGACGGCGCTCGTCTCGCGCGAGAGAAGTCACTCGTCTCACGCCAACTGTGGTGTGGCAAAAGCAAAGAAGCGCGATGCCCGGTTCCCTCGAGCTCATGGCGGCCGCGTGGCGCGCCATTCTCGGCAACGGCAGCGCGGCGGCGGCGTCCAGCGTGGTGGCGGCGGCAGCGGACCTGGCGGCCGGCCGGCGCATCCTCGAGAAGATCCAGCTGGCGCTCGCGCAGGCGTTCCGCAAGCGCGGCGCGCACGCGCTGTCGGCGGCCGAGATCGCGCCAATCAAGGCGCTGTGCGACGAGCTGTTGCCCACTCACTGTGCGTGCCGCGCCACCGTCTAGACGAGCAAGGGATGGTAGATCGCTGACCTCGTGCTTGGGCGTCTCGCGCAGTCCAGCTACGCGTCCCGGACGCCCAGCAGCAGGAGCAGCAGCAGCAGTCGACAGAGGCGGCCCGCAAGCCGCCGCGCGTGCGGTACCAGCACATCTGGGAAGACGACAAGTTCTCCATGGGGTGCGTCGCGCGCTGCGAGAGTGGTACGTGAGAAGAACAAGACGGGACGATGGGCTCACGCGGCGCGTGCGGTGTACAGGATCTTCATCCTGCCGCCCGGTGCGTCGATCCCGCTGCATGACCACCCGGAGATGAGCGTCATCTCGCGCGTGCTCTACGGCAGCCTGCACGTGCGCTCGTGCGACCTCGTGCCGGCGTCGGACGCCGCGGAAAGCGACGGCAGCGCTGCGCATGCCGCGGCGGCGGCGCCGCTGCTGGCGCGCGTGTGCGCGGACGAGAAGATCAGTGCGCCGCACACGACAGAGCTGCTGCCGGACCACGGGAACCTGCACGAGTTCGTGGCGGGCGACGCGCTCGGCTGCGCGATCTTTGACATCCTCACGCCCCCGTACGAGCCGGACGACGGCCGCGACTGCACGTACTACCGCGTGCTCGGCGGCGCATGGCCGCCGGCGCCGGCGCTCGTGGCGCTCGAGGTGTTCGACCCGGAGCACTTCGCCGTCGTGTCGGAGCCGTACCTCGGGCCGCCGCTCGCGCCGCCGCCTCCCGACGCTGCCGCCCCCGCCGTCACGTCGCCGTCCGAGTCGGCGACGTCGTTCCCGCCCTCGCCATCATCGTCGTCGTCGCCATGACGCTGATGGCGTTTCTTCTGTGTTTTCCGCCTCGTGATAAAATACAGGGAGACCTGGTGCTCGCCCCTCGCTTTCTTCACTAGGCTTCCACCCGCTTTCTCGCTCTCTGGACGCCGCACCACACCACAGGCAACCACCACGAAGCGGCGACCACATGCCGACGTCCCGCATCTGGCTGCGGCTCGAGCTCTTCGAGCTCGGACTGCTCGTGCTCCCTTCGCGCCATGCGGCCACGCTCACCGTCGCGCACGTCGCGCGCTCGCTCGACGCGCTGCACGCGCGCTTGCAGGAAACGGCGGCGGAAGCCGGCGACGGCGACGGCGACACCGAGATGTCGGACGCCGAGCGCCGCGTCGGCTTCACCGAGAGCGACAACCTGCACAGTGTCACGTGCGTCGCTTGAGGCAGGCAGGCAGGCAGGCGCAGGCGACTGCAACCGGTCAAACCGGTCCAACCGCCTTGCACTTCACTCGCTTCGGGGTGTCTGACGGGGATGTCTCGCTATGCGACAGGTTCCCGTTCTGGCGCGAGGCCGTCGCCGACGTGTTCCAGTGGCGCGAGCAGGATTACCGCGCCTTCTGGCTGCTGCTCGTGCAGTTCCACCGCAAGATCCCCGTCAAGCCCGCGTTCGAATGCGCGCCAGCCGCCTACTTAGACGAGGACCACTGCCTCGCGCGCGAGGAGGTGCCCGTGTTCAAGCTCGCGATCTTTCTCTTCGTGCAGACCGTCAAGCCCCACTCGTGGCGCGCCAAGTACTCGCTCGAGCCATTCGACGCCGTCTGGTACCGCGAACACGCGGCGGCGCTGGACGCCGCGGCGGCGGTCGGCGCCGGCTCGCCGGTGCTGCCCGCGCCGTCCTCGGGCAGCGGGAGCCGCTCGCCGCAGCTCAAGGGCAGCGCGAGCCCGACGCTTCAGGCGTCGCCGCACACTGTCGGCATGCAAGACCGCTCGACGTCGGACGCGTACTATCTCGAGTTTGTGCGCGAGAAGCTCGGTGACCTCTTCGCGCTGCTGTACCCGTCCGTGGAGCTCTCGGAAGGTAGCAGCACGATCGTGAGCGCCGACCAGATCGACCTACTTGGCTTCCTGCTCTGCGTCGGCAGCAGCGAAATGATCGACTCGTCGCAGAAGCTCAGCGCGTCGTACCCATCGTGGCCGCCGAGCAGCGACGCGGAGCAGGTCGAAGGCGACGCGTTCCTCGCGGGCGGTCTGCGCGCCGAGAACGGCGCCAAGATCTGCGCGTTCTTCAAGAAGAACCTGTCACTGAATGAGACGCTGTACCCGCCCGTGGGGTTCACGCTCAACTCGGTCTCGTCGTTTCTGCTATCAAGTGCGTCAAGTGGCAGACTTCTGCGGTCATGTGATGACGAAGCGTTTGTGCTTGGATATCTCGCTCATTGCCTGTGTGTGTGTTGTTTTGGTCTGTTCATTGCGCATGCGCTGCCTGCTTGGCTGTAGGTGAGACTCCGCCCGCGACGTCGCCACCGGAAGCAGCTCCGACGGTACTCGCGAACTATGCCAAGACGACCGTCATCAAGCGCGCGGAAGAGTTCGGCGCGACTAGCGGCGGCTCGGATCTCATCATTTTCTCCTGCCACGACACGTACATCTACGCGCTCGGGACGACTCGATATCCTCTCTTCTGTGATTCTTTTGAGTGTATGTGTGTGTGTGCGTGTGTGATTATGTGTGTGTGCAGTGACCACATGCTTGCGTCTCAGTGGTTAGTGTGGGATTATGTATGCGCGTTCGAGTGTGCTGTGGTCGAGTGCCAAAGCGAGTCGCCTTAACTGCTGCAGTCTGCTCTGGTCTCGAAGAATACGAACGTGATGATCACCGCGTGCAACAACTGCAAGATCGTCACGGGGCCGAACACAGGGATCCTGTCGATGGATCGGTGCGAGAACGTCCACATCACAGCGGTCTCGAGTCTCATCCGCGTGAGGTAAGTTCGAGGCTCGGACACACTTGTGTTGCGTGGCGTTGAGTTCTTACGTAAAGCATGCTTTGTATGTGTTCACTAGCAACTGCTTGGACTCGGTGATCAACGCGTACACGCAGCTCCCATTGATCATGAGTGGCGAGAATGTCGGCGTGGAGCTCGGGCCGTACAACGCCAAGTACAGCGGACTTGCACAGCAGTTGGCTGACGCACAGTTTGGTTTCAATCCGGAGTCGTCTGGGGCATGGAGTTCATTCCTGGATCTGGACAGCGAGAAAGGCAAGCGATGTCCTCACGCGCTGTTGCCCTCGCTCGAGTGCCACCTGCAACCTCTCATCTTCTTGTCGTGTGGTGTAAGCAGTTGAGAGCCCTGGAGAGAGTGAGAAGCCGCCGATATCGGTGCAGTCGCCCGCTTCGTTCCGAGAGGTTGTTGTCCCTGTAAAGGTGCCGGGGTGCCCGAGCACAGGCGACCGTCCGTTCCGGCTGCCGCACGAGTACGCTGCGGCGCTCAAGGTCCAGCACGAGGCGGTGGAGGCGCTGCGGCACCTCGTGCGTAGCGACGAGTTCGACCTGGCGACGAAGCGCGCGATGGAGACCGTGATCCAGACGCGCTTCAAGGAGTGGCTGTCGACGACGGGGAACGCGCGCCAGATCCTCGACCTCGTGCACATCGAGCGCAACCGTTCGTCGCAGCAGCTCGTCGGCAGCACGAGCGCATCGCCAGCGAAGGATCGCGCGTGAGAAAGCTGCGAGGCGAGTTCGTAGTGGGAGACTGGGGCTGGATAGGTGGAAGAGCTCGACGACTCGACATTTGAGAGAGAATGTCTCGGACAAGCGCGAGAGGTCGAGTGACAACCATCCAGCCCCTGATGCAATAGATGATCCTACCTGCGTGTCTGCTGCCAGAGAGCGAATGTCCTTGTCAACGTAGCGAGGTCTGTTTGGTGCGCTTCTTCGAGTGTCATCGTGCGAGTTGCTTCATACTCGGCTAGCACACCGATGGTTCGATTACGCTACAGGATAGTTCGATTACGTGGTAGGACGGCTCGACAGTTAACAGAAACTTTACGGCAAAGAATAGGAACTCCCCTGATGTTAGTGTTTTGCGTGTTTATCCAGTCTTACAGAGAGTAGCATATAAGTCATTGTGAGCTATTCGATATTCCGACCGCAAGCTTGAAGTGTTCGCAGCAAGCTAAAGATCGCTGATTAGCCAATCCCGTGCGGGAATGCGTCTTTTCAGCCAATCCCACGCGAGAAAGGAACGTGAGCCACGTCGCTTTTGCTCTCGGCATGGTCCAGTCGCAAATTGGACCCCTTCGCGTCAACACGGCGGGGCGACATCTGCGCTTCGCGACACAGTTCGCTGCTTCTACGGCGCGCTCGACCAGCGGGTAATCCCTCCCGCCCGACGCCACAGCCACCCATGCATCCACGTGCTCACGGCATGCGCAACCAGCCGCCACAGCAGGCGCGGATGCTGAAGCTTGCCGTCGCACTCTCTCACTTCCGCTTTTGCTCCTGAGTGCGCGCTTCGCCGTCCTCACGACCATCTGCACCGCGTCTCCGTCCTCCCCCAGCTACCTTCCGACCAAGACCATGGCCGCCACACTCGCCATCGACTCTGCCACGCTCGGCTTCCCGCGCATGGGCCCGAACCGTGAGCTCAAGTTCGCGCTCGAGAAGTTCTGGCGCCAGAAGCTCTCGGAGACCGAGCTCTACGCCGTGGCGCACGCCGTGGAGGCCGCCAACTGGCGCAAGCAGCTGGATGCGGGCGTGAGCCGCGTGGCCGTCGGACTCTTCTCGCTCTACGACCACGTGCTCGACTGGACGTTCTACCTCGGCACGGCGCCTGAGCGCTTTGCCACCGTGGCCCCGGGCCTGCCGCAGTACTTCGCCATGGCGCGCGGTGTGGACGGCATCCCGGCGCTCGACATGACCAAGTGGTTCGACTCCAACTACCACTACGAGGTGCCGGAGCTCACCGCCAAGACGGCGCCGCGCGCCAACTTCGCGTCGTACATTGCGGGCGTGCAGCGCGCGCTCGCGGTTGTCGGCCCGAACAAGACCGTGCCCGTGATCCTCGGCCCGCTCACGTACCTGAGCCTCTCCAAGTTCGACGGCGTGAGCTTCGACGAGGTGCTCGACAAGCTCCTGCCGCTCTACGCGCAGCTGCTCGCGGAGCTCGCGGCGCTTGGCATTCGCGAGGTGCAGGTGCACGAGCCGTCGCTCGTGGCCGCGGGCGCCGAGAAGCTCGTGGCGTACCTGCCCAAGGTGTACGGCTCGAAGAGCGCGGCGGGCGCAATCGAGCACGCGGACATCGCGCTCAACCTCGTGACGTACTTTGAGGAGATCAACCACGAGGTGTACCAGTGGTTCGGTGAGTCGAATGTGGCGGCGCTGTCGCTTGACTTCACGCGCGGCGACAACCTGTCGGTGCTCAAGAAGTTCGGTTTCCCGGCGAACAAGCGCCTCGGCGCTGGCATCATCGACGGACGCTCGGTGTGGAAGTTCAACCCGGAGCACGTGGTGGCGCTCGTGGAGGAGATCAAGGCGGTGCTCGCGGCGTCCGAGAACGCGGCGCTGACGATCCAGACGAGCTCGTCGCTGCAGCACGTGCCGTACACGACCGAGTGCGAGCAGGCGCTGAACGGCGGTGAGACCGAGGGCCTGCTCGGCGTGCTCTCGTTCGCGTATGAGAAGCTTGCGGAGCTCGCGGTGGTCAAGAACATCGCGCTGCACGGCGCGGAGGCGGCCAAGAGCGAGATCGACGCCGCGAAGAAGGTGTGGGCGTACTACTACGAGAAGAACCCGTCCAAGGCTGCGGTGCAGTCGCGTCTCGGCGCGGTCACGGACGCGGAGTTCCAGCGCCCGTCGCCGTTCGCGGAGCGCCGCCCGCAGCAGCTCAAGGGCCTGCCGGTGCTGCCAACGACGACGATCGGGTCGTTCCCGCAGACGGCGCAGATCCGCGCGCTGCGCCGCAAGCTCAAGGCGGGCGAGATCTCGCTGGAGCACTACCAGGCCAAGATCGACGAGCAGATCGCGTTCAACATTGGCGTGCAGGAGGCGCTTGGCCTCGACATCCTTGTGCACGGCGAACCGGAGCGCACGGACATGGTCGAGTACTTTGCCGAGAAGCTCGAGGGCTTTGCGTTCACGCAGAACGGCTGGGTGCAGAGCTACGGCTCGCGCTGCGTGCGCCCGCCCGTGATCTTCGCGGACCTCGTGCGGCCGGCGGCCATGACGGTGCGCGAGTTCGCGGTCGCGCAGTCGTTCACGAGCAAGCCTGTGAAGGGCATGCTCACGGGTCCCGTGACGATTCTCAACTGGTCGTTCCCGCGCAAGGACATCTCGCGCAAGGAGCAGGCGTTCCAGCTCGCGCTCTGCCTGCGTGACGAGGTGGCGGACCTGGAGGCGGCCAAGTGCACGGTCATCCAGGTGGACGAGCCGGCGCTTCGTGAGGGCATGCCGCTCAAGCTCGCGAAGAAGGACGAGTACCTGACGTGGGCGGTGAAGGCGTTCCGCCTGTCGACGGGTGTGGCGAAGAACGAGACGTCGATCCACACGCACATGTGCTACTGCGAGTTTGCGGACTGCATGCACGCGATCGCGGACATTGACGCGGACGTCAACTCGATCGAGAACGCGCGCTCGGATGACGAGACGATCCGCTCGTTCAAGGCGATCGGGTACCAGCGCGACCTCGGCCCGGGCACGTACGACATCCACTCGCCGGTCGTGCCGCCGAAGGAGCAGATCGTGCAGAAGCTCAAGAGCTTCTTGGCGCTGCTGCCGGCGTCGCAGGTCGTCGTGAACCCGGACTGCGGTCTCAAGACGCGCAAGTGGCCGGAGACCATCGCGGCGCTCCGCAACATGGTGGACGCGACGCGCGAGGTGCGCGCGACGCTGTAAGCTGCCGCCGACCATACAGAGAGCAGCAGCGTGAGCTTGTCCTGCATCACATCAGCAAAGAGTGTTCGTGGATACAAGAGAGTGTGAGAGGATCCGACGCGCGGGTCGGAGCGAGGAGCGTCGAAAAAGAAGCAGTTCTGCGTGCCGAATGCGCCGGCGGCTGCCTTCTCTCCGTCAGACGAAGGAGGAAGGCGGTCGCTCGCCCATTCCCACGCTGCTCGGGTCGTTCGATCCCGAGCAGCGTGTCGGCGGTGCCGAGTCCAAGTAGCAGGTGGACTTGCCACGGTCGTGTGAATACAGAGCTGACGCTTGTCGCGCTGAGCGCGAGTGTCGTGACCGACATCATCATCTCCGTCTTCTTGCTTGATATCTTCTCTTCTGTTGTTGCACTTGCTTGCTGGATGGATGCGGGTAGTGTGTGCTAGGTCGTCTGGGTGTCATGTGGGCGAATCAACACTGTTCTACATGAACGCTTCTGACGCCACGTTCGCCACCCAAAGTCTCACTTCCTCTCTATTCGTCTGTCCTCTAGCAAACTAACCGCTCCAATCACGTCCACCTTCTTCATCGACCAACTACTCTATGACTTGATCGTGCGACCGACGCGAAAGTTGTCGAAGAACGCGAGCATCGCGGCGTCGATCTGCGGCGTGATCAGCTGGAGCGCGCGCAGGAAATGACGCGTTGCCACGTGCTCGGCGCTCTTGTTCTCCTCGATCGCCGCCATCGCTGCCTCGCGACACAGAGAGTACAATTCTGCGCCGGAGAATTGCGCCGTCGCGATCGCCAGCTCCTGCAGGTCCACGTCACTGTGCAGCGGCATGCTTCGGCAGTGGATCGTCAGGATCTCTCGGCGCGCTTGCAGGTCCGGCGGACCCACGTACAGCACACGGTCGATGCGGCCGGGACGCATGAGCGCGCTGTCGATGAGGTCGGGGCGGTTCGTCGCCGCCACTACGAGCACCTGCTTGAGCGGCTCGATGCCGTCCAACTCGGTCAGCAGCTGGCTCAGCACGCGATCCGCGACTTGGGAGCCGCCGTCGCCCCCGCGCTGACTCGCGATTGCGTCGATCTCGTCGAAGAACACGACGGTCGGCGCCGCGGCGCGTGCCTTGCGGAAGATTGACTGCACCGCCTTCTCGGACTCGCCAACCCACTTGCTGAAGAGCTCGGGACCCTTGATCGCGATGAAGTTCATGGAGCTCTCGGTCGCCAGCGCCTTGGCGGTCAGCGTCTTGCTGCATCCGGGAGGACCGTACAGCAGCACACCCTTCGGCGGACGGATCCCCATGCGCACGAACGCCTCCGGGTGCTTAAGTGGCCACTCCACCGCCTCCTTCAGCTGCTGTTTGATCATGTGCTGTCCGCCGATGTCGCTCCAGAGCACGCGCGGCACGTCGATTGCGATCTCCCGTAACGCGCTCGGGCGAATGCCGCGCATCGCGCGCTTGAGGTCCCCGATCTCGACTGTGAACGTCGGCAGCTCGACTGACGGATCAAGTGCGTGAAGTGTGCTGGAAGAGCCAGCAGCAGTACAGGCAGCGGAGAGCTGCTCTTGTTGTTGCTGCGGTTGCTGTTTTTGCTGTTGCTGCATCTCGCGTCGGAGAGCAAACGACCTCTGCAGTGCCAGCAGCGCGGCTTCCTTACACAACGCGCTGAGGTCGGCGCCGACGTATCCGTGCGCCGACCCGCTGAGCTCCTGGAGCTCCTCGTCTGAGATAGAGTGCGGTAGTCGTGCGAGTGCTACGCGCAAGATGTCGAGTCGGTCCTTCGCGCTCGGGATCGAGATCTCGACCTCCCGATCGAAGCGTCCGGGGCGCCGGATCGCCGGGTCCAGCGCGTTCGGCCGGTTTGTCGCCGCGAGCACCACCACCTGCGCGTTCTTCTCGAGCCCGTCCATGAGCGTGAGCAGTGTTGCGACCATACGCTTCTCCATGTCGCCCACACGGCCGTCGCGCTTGGGGCAGATCGCGTCGATCTCGTCGATGAAGACGAGGGACGGCGCGGCGCGCGCGGCACTCTGGAAGATCCGGCGCAAGTTCGCCTCGCTCTCGCCGATGTACTTGCTCACGACCTCGGGACCGTTGATGAAGAAGATCTTGGCGTGGAGCTCCGCGGCGAGCGCGCGCGCGATGAGTGTCTTGCCAGTGCCGGGCGGGCCGAACATGAGCAGCCCTTTGGGCGGCGGCAGACCGAACTTCCGGAACATGTCGGGGTTCACGAGCGGCTGCTCGATGATCTGTCGGATCGTCTCGATCTCCGTCTTCAGCCCGCCGACCGACGCGAACCCGCGCAGCGGCGCACTCGCGCTGCTCTGCTGCTTTGTCGAGTCTGTTGGTGATATCGATGATGGCGGCGGTGGGTTCTCTGCATCCGTTGAGGCGAGTGTGAGCGCTGCGAGCTGGTTCTCAATCGGCATCTCGTTCTGCTCCTCTGGCGGCTCCCACTCGATGTGGAGGCGCGCGCTCCGCGCCATTCGATGCACGAGCGTCACATTCTCCTCGTCACGGTCTCTACCGGTCGTGTCCTCACTGCCCTCTATCGCAACTACCTCGAAGACCGTCGCAACACCGTGCACCGAGAGCGACAGCAGCGCGCGCACGTGCAACAGCACGCCGTCCAGCATCGTGGCCACATAGCGCGACAGTAGCGCACGCTCCTTGTCAGCGGTGGGCGAGCGACCACCGGCGGCGCGCGAAACCATACGCAGACTCACAGCGGCGGCCGGCTTCGATGCCAGCGCGACGAACACGCGCGCCTCGCGCAGCGGCAGCACTCGCACACCGTCGCGCACCTGCGCCGCCGCGTGGCGCTCCCACATGGCGCTGAGCCCCACGCCACGGCGCTTGACGGTGTCCAGCGGCCACGCGACGCCGCAGAGCAGCAGCCGGCGACCTTCGCCGCTGATCACCGCGACCACCGCGCCAGCGTCCAGCGCCCGCGCGCCCATATCCGCGGGGCTCAGGTACACTTTCGCGAGCCCAAGCGCCGCGCGCGCGCCGCCGCGCACGAACTGCACGCGCAGCAGTGGCGCGTCATCATCCCCCGCGGCGGCGCCACCGGCAGCGCTCATCGCCGGAATGAAAATGACTGGCTAAAGTGTGCCGGAAAATGGCGACGACGATCAAAGCGCTGGAAACTGGGACGAGCAGGGATGGCTCACCTGAGCGACGAGCAGCTAGTGTAGTGCGTCCGAGGTGCAGAGTCGCATGGGCACGGCAGGCGGTAGGTAGGAAGGTGCATTTCTCTATTGCGCTGTGTGTTGTCTTCCTTTCTCTATAGCCCAGCGTCCGTGCTGAGCAGGTAACGCTTGCGGTCTTTCGCGGCGCGGATGAGCGCGCGCCACGCGCGGCTCTGTTCCAGCAGCCGCGCGTTGCCGACGATCCAGAGGCTGCTCTTCGCGCGCGTGATCGCGACGTTCATGCGACGCTCGTCGGCCCAGAACGCGTCGAGCTCCTGGTGCTGCCCGGAGCTCTGGTGGCGCCGCTTCCCGCTGCTCGTGCGCACACACGAGTAAATGATGATCTCCTTCTCGCGGCCCTGAAAGCCGTCGACGGTGTTCACCTCAATCTCGAGCTGCTGGCCCACGTCGTGCTCGAGCCGCTCGAGGTGCGCTGCGAGTTCGTAGACCTGCTGCTTGTACGGCGCGATGATCCCGATCTTCTTGCGCCAGTCCATCTCCGGGAACTGCTGCAGCAGCCTGCGCACGAGCAGCAGAATAAAGTCCACCTCGGGGAGGTTACGCAGCGACTTGGAGCCGCTCACCTGGCTCTGCTGCCCGCCGGCCACGTCATAGAACACGAACGGCTCGAAGAGCGGGCTCGCGTGGTACTTGCGCGCAGTCCAGGCCTCCATCTTGGCGTCCTGCACGAGCTTGCCGCTGTAGAAGTAACTCGACGGGAACGCCGCGATGCTCGGGTGCATGCGGTACTGCCTGTCGAGCAGGAACACGCGGGAGCCGTTCTCGACGAAGCGCTGGAAGAGACTGCGGTCATATCCCATGTCCAACAGCTTCTTGGAGATCACGGTCGCCGGCAGCTGCCGGTGGTCGCCCACCAGGACGACCCGACGAGGGCGGAACTTGAACGGGATCAGCGCGCTCGCCTCCACCGCCTGCGCCGCCTCGTCGATCACCAGCGCGTCGAACTCGTGTGCAAAGTCGCACATGCCGACCGACCCGGCGCCGCTCAGCGTGCAGAACACGACCTGCGCGCTCTTGAGGATGCCCTGGCGCGCTACTCGGGCGTTCGGGAACGCGTTCTTGTGCTTCGTCACGAGGCTCTCGAGCAGGATCTCCTCCACTTCTTTCGCGTACTTGCGCCACTTGGCCTTCTTGATCTTCTTGCTGTCCGTCTGCAGCTCGCCCCCTTTCGCCTTGGAGGACGACTGCTGCGACGGAAGACTCTCAGGGCGACCGACTCGCACGATGCGCGGACGGTACGAGCAACACTTCGTGCCGTCGTACACACCTTCGCTCAGCAAGCGCACGATCAGTTCGTCCACCGCGGCGTTACTAGGGGCTGCCACCAGGATGCGGACGGACGTCTCCGCGACAGTTCTCGTCGTCGCCGACGAACCGCTTGCGAGCGAAGCGCCGACGCGGATGCGTGTCGACTCTTTCGCTTTTGTCGAACCGGTTCCAGCAGCGCCATCGAGCAGTGCACTCAGCACGCCAAGGATGGTTTTCGTCTTACCTGTGCCAGGCTGCATACAATGCGTCAGCACAACATACTATAACATACAGCACCACAACCACACTCTCCAAGATGACGACGTACCGGTCCTTGGATGATCACGTGGTTCTCGTCGCCGATGCACCCGAGGATAGCATCGAGCTGCGAAGAGTTGTACTTCCTCTCGAGCTCTTTCAGCAGTGCGGGCGCGAGGCGGCTCGGTTTCTTGACACTGTGACTGCTACCAAGAGCACCAGCAGCTATATTCGCGGAAGAGGATGCCGCCTTGCCATCTTTCCCTGTCTCCTTCTCTCTCGATTGTGGCTGCTGCTGCTGCTTTGCCGCTGCTCTTTCCGTGTCCGTCGCGTTCAACGTGCCTTCCAACAACGAGCGCTTCGTTGCCGGCGAGAAGAAGCTCACAGACTTCATCGCCTGGAACTCGCGTGCGCTCGTCGTGAGATTGTGCACGTAGCCCAGACGCCACTTCCACTTCGGCGACCGCTGGTTCGCGAGACACATCTCCGTGAGCACCGAGAAGTTCTCTTTCGGGTTCGCGTAGTCTCGTTTTTGTGTTCGGACCAACACGCACACGAGATCATTGTCGTGACCACTGCCTCTGTTCCCGCCTCCACCTCTGCCATCCGACCCTCCTCCATCAACTGCGACGACCGAGTTGCACAGTACGACGCCGTACGCTATCAGCTCGTAGTCCTTCCACCGAGGCGACTGTAGAAAGACCAAGTCACCACTGGCAAAATCCCCTGACGACGACGATGACGAGCCTTTCTTCCCCATAAGCTGCGGCTGGAACGTGAGGATATAGTCATGATTGTTGGACGTCAACCCGCTGAAGCCGCTCTCCATGAAGATCGTGCTCGAAGTGAGCCGCTGCCCGTCCAAGAATGACGTTTGCTGGCCATTACCCTGCCCGCGTCCGCATGGCGACACTGACGTCAACTGCAAGCTCTTGAAGTTATGCTGACTCCTCGTTTGCTCGGAGCTGCGCAGAGACGCCACGAGCTCCTCCATGATCGCTTCGATCTGCACGCTCGTGTACTCGTTCAGGTTTGGGTACGTCGCCGGAAGCGTTCCACGGGAGTAGCGCCGTAGAGTTGCCTGGTGCCTCTGCGAGACTTCGATTCTCCGTGGAGACAGATCGAGAACGAAGTCGTAGAAATCGTCCAACGTGGGCCACAACAGCGAGCTCTTGACAGAGCTACTGCTACTGCTGCTGCTTTTCGTGTTGCCTACACCACCGATGCCGATAATCGATGCGCCGTTCCCATGCTGAGGGGTCGGTCGCGCGACTCTCTTCCCTGTCCCAGCTGTCTCGCTGTCGGAATCTGCCTGGTCACTCGTTCGTGAGCGTTTCTTCTTCGCTTGGTTGCCGGTATCCACACTGAACTTCACTCGATCGCTACTCTTTGTCGCCTCGAGCGAGAACGTTCTGTGAGACTGACGCGCATTGGCCGCTTTCTTCGGTGAGGTGGTTTTACGGACGTTCGTCGCGCTGCTCCCTGCCGCAGCTTTGAGAGCTGCTTCGAGACCGTTCAGGATCCCATCGTCGCCTGCATCATCAGCATCCTCATCCTCGCTTTCGTCACTGTCGCTTTCATCCTCATCGCCATTGTCGTCGTCGCACTCGGTTTCGCTATCTGATGACGAAATGGCGCGCACACGGCGTCGAGTATTCTTCGTATTCGACTTCGAAAGTGAGGAATCGGAGGGGAGCTCAAAAGGTTCGTCGTAGGCTTCCACTTTCACTGCAGCGGTGTCGTCGCGTTCTATGTGGTGGTGGACAGTAGATGCTGAGACCTCTTCACTTTGCATCGGCTGATCTTCTCCCGCAGCCTGACTCGAGCGACTCGCTGTCTCATGCGCGCCCATGTGCGAACCGCTCGAAACAGCAGTTCCGTGATCTGAACTTGACGATGTAGAAGCCATGTCCTCACCCGCTAATGCGAGCGCCGGTCCAACGGCACCGATACCGTCCGCAGACTCACGAACGCGGCTGAGAGTGTTGTCTTGAGTAAAATGGCCGGCTTCTCGATGACTGGCACCAGCATTCCACACTTCGTTGCCAGCGGTACCCGAAGTCGCATCCTGCACAGCATCAATCATATCCACGTCCCCGCTCTCGATGACTTTGGTCTCCTCCTCCTCACCATCGTCGCCATCATCCTCGGCCTCGTCCTCGTCGTCGCCATCCGTATCTGTATCATCGTCTCGGGCTGCCTTGTACTGATCATAATTTCCCCGATCAATCGTTGATCCTCGAACTGGCACCTCCTGACTTGTCTCGTACTCCACTTCGTCGTCTTCATCGCCCTCGTCCTTCTTCTGTCCAGCACCGTCGTCTTGGCTCGGTTCGGCCTCGTGCGACGGATGGCTCTGTACACTCTTGTCGTTGTCTTCATCGCCACGTGTTTCTCTCACCACATCAGGCTCTTGAATGAACTCGCTGGCACTTCTGCTGACGTGAACGTGTTCGTCATTGACAATAGCGTGTGAGCCGTCATGCTGAGCTGCATTCCTGTCGCTGTCGTCATGCGGCAAGTCACGCATACGCCATTCGACTGCTTCTGCTTGTTGCAAGTAGTACGAGTCCTCGCACAGCTCCATCTTCACAGCCTCGCTACCAGAAGATGTACGCTTGATCGCTAATGCGTCGCCATCGCGAGTGTCTCGACCGTCCACACTTGTCCTCGCTTCGACAGCTGTGTGCGTTGTTTCCTGGTTGCACGATCCATGATCAGCGACTTCCGTTGCCGCAATTTCTGATCTCTCTCCTCCCTGCTGCATCTCGTTGGATGCCCGATCACTCTCGATACCAAGAGTGTGATCAGTCGACGGTTGGCGATGCGACTCATGCGCAAGGGAATGAACATCTGCAGGCTGTGGGCGTTGCTCATATCTGCTGTCCATCAGTGGTATTCCCGCTGTTTCTCCAGGTTGTGTCTGTGTGAGTGTGGTAGCAGCACTTTGAACAGAGACAGGTGGCTGATACGAAGTGTGGTGGATCGGCGGCGATGGATGCCGTACGAGTGAAGAAGACACCGAACTGGTAGGAGCAGCCGACGAGAATGACGATGATGGTCCAGCCGCAGCCTGGAGCAGTACGTTCGACTGCCGAAGCAGCTCGTTCTCCCGCTTAAGACGCTCGTACTCTCGCAGCATCTCCGTCTCGGACATGGCTGGCGCTGGTTGCCGCTGCGGCGGGCGAGAGAGGGAGGAACGTGGAATCAACGTGAAGCAATGACATCAGATGAAAAATAAGAGGGCACGTGTGAGATCAATAAGCGTGTACGTAGTCGTACCTGGGAAAGGCTCGGTGGCTCAAGCTTGATAGTATGCTGCGAAGCGGCGCTCTCGGGTTGTGCATTCGACGTTTGTTGCATATGCTGTTTGTTCATTGCCTGGGATATCGGAGTAAGCACCAGTTGCGACGACGGCTGCTTCACCGGAGTCGCGAGACTGCGCTCGACCTGCTCGAGCGCCAGCACGAAAGCCATATCTTCGTCCAAGTCATCGTCGATGAACTCGTTCTTGATAGGAACTTCGAGTGATGGCGCAGCGACCGAAGCTGAAGCCGGCGCTGCTTGATTGGACGGCACAGCATGCCGAGTCGGGATCAAGTTCGGCGAAGCACTCCCGACGACGGCTTGCATCGAGTCAGGTGCCTTAAGATCAGCCGCAGCAGCAGCAGTAGCAGTAGTAGGGTGGTGGTGCTCTACAAACTCTGACTTCACCTTCACTGGTGGTGCTGCCACTGCCAACGCCACCGCAGTCGCCTGCTGCTGGTGTTGTTGTTGCTGCTGCTGTTGGTACTCTTGATGTTGTTGCTGTTGTAGTTGCTGTTGGTACACTTGGTGTTGATGTTGTTGTTGTTGTAGCTGCGGTTGCGCATGCTGTTGTAGGTGCGGTTGCGCATGCTGTTGCTGTTGCTGCTGTTGATAGTGATGATGATCACCATTCGTCTGCACAAGCCCCTCCGTTGTCTCCGTCTCCGTCTCCAGCGTCGCGCGCTGGCAGCTAGCGCACTGCAGCGTTTGCACGCGCATATCCACGCGTAGCTGCTGCTCACGGAGCAGCTCGGCGCGGATGTCGGCGATCGTGGGTTTGCGCGCCGCTTGCTTCTGCTTCTTCGGCGGTTGTTTCTGCTTCTGTTTCTTCTGATTCTCTGTTGCTGGTACTGTGGATGTTACTGCTGCTGCTGTTGTTGTGGCTCTCGCACGTTTCTTCGGCTGCGCCGGTGGCACCGTCTGCGCATTTTCAGAAGCAGCGGCAGCAGCTCCGGCGTTCGCGAGTCGCCGCTGCAGCTCCCGCATGCCCACGGCCACGCTCACGAACTCGCTCTCGTCGCGCTCGGCGGGCCGTCTACTCCTACCAGTAGCAGTAGCCGCTGCTTTACCAGAACCAGACGCGGCATTCGCGCCTTTCTTGGACTTCTTGCGGAGCGCAAGCGCCGGCGGCGCACACCCAGCGCTGCTGTCCTTGCTGCTCCTGTTGCTTGTGTCCATACAAAATGTTAATATATTCTGCTGGCACTGCGAATGTCCTATTATTCTGCTGGCACTGCAAATGTCCTACTACTCGCTATGCCTGAATATATGGATGTGGCTGGCGACGCGTTCCCCCAACGCGTACGCTGCGAGTCTTTCCAGCCACT